>CAUYQG010234685.1:0-54663 GCA_963574415.1 Tarsius wallacei | reverse complement strand
ATAACTTTCAGAACTGCCCCTCAATACCTTGTTCTTTTTTCTTGTTATCCCATGGTAGATCTTCACCTGTTTCCTGGTTCCCTGCTCAGCTTGACATGATAATTGGCTGTCATCTCAGTTCCAGATTTTGGCTTTATTCCTGAGACCTGAAATCACAGCTCTTCTTCCTAACTTCGTCCTAAATTATCAACGGATAATGAGCCCATTTTTGAAAATGACCCCAGCTCTTCTATAATACATACCATCCTCCTGGTGGCTGATGTTTGTCTGGGCCTGGTTCATAGAGTAGATACAAGGTATTATAGTTTGGCATGCCTGCGTATGTGAGAGATTATCCGCTCATGGTCCGCATGCTGTTGTTGGCACTTCCCAATAAAAGCTGGTCCTTTGGACATCTCCAGTCCTCTCTGTGTGTACCAATCTTTAAAGAGATCCTGCCTCCAGTCTACGTCCGGACAATGCCTCACCACAACTCTGATGAAAAATTAAGTGTTGAAGGCACACAGAATATGCCGTCATGGCATAAGACTTATTTTGAGCCGAAGGCATTTGAGGATATATTCTTTTTCTGAATGTATTTCTGAATATATGGGAGCAGAGGCTCCCAAAAGAACTCATGACTCTCCTCCTTGGGAGCAACCAGGGAAGACTGACTAGCCCTTATCACCAGACACAAGAAGTTGTCATCAGACCTAAACAAACATTGTCACAAAACCATCATGTCTCCCATCTGTTCCAAGGACCCATTTATTTTTCCTAAGAGTTACTTGTTTTTCCTTAAAGGCCCTTCTTCCCATTTTCTTCTCTTATTAAAAGAGTATATTAGCCCCAAATTAATAATGGCCTTTTTGAGTCACATTTTTCTGTGAACGTCTATACTTATGTAAATAAAAATCTGACTGTTCTCTTGCAGAGATAGAGACAGAGATAAGAGAGAGGGAAAGAGAGAGAAATCCTGTTTCTGAAAGTGCCTGCTTCAATACCTCTCTCAAGTGCCAGATTATTTACTCTCAACCTCCCAGATCTGAAGTGCAATAGCAATCATATATTCAAATATATATTCACATCTTACTCAACAACGGTGAACTTCTGCACCCCAAAAAAGTTAAGACAGGAGTTGGAAACTTGGCACCCAAGTTTGAAAGTTTGCCAATCCCTGATATACACAAACAATCCAAAGCGGATTGACCCAAGCGATGATTGATTGAAGCTCATAATAAAATCTTTAGGCCTTCTTCAATTTCTAAAACTTGACAAGAGCTAGTTGGAAAGGAAAATACATGAGAAAATGACTCAGATCAATATTTTTCATCTGTGAAAGTAGCATGCACGTAAGAGTCTATAGAGGGAAAAAAAATCAACAACTTTGCCGTTGGCCTGTGAGTGTTTTATCTCTTTACATGGCCACAGGACGGTATATTCTGAAGGAGCAACAGGGAATGAATGGAACCTGGAGGTTAATGCAATTCATTTTATTCATTTGTTCAACAATGATATTTTGAGCTCCCATTAGGCACTAGGAACATCAACGTCTCTGCCTTCACAGAGTTTACATTCTCTTGGGGGACAAGACAGACAAAAATCAAATAAATAAGTTTAGAACACATGAGAGGTGGCACTGAGTGCTGAGAAAAAAAAATAAAGTATGTTTTAAAAGGGTGTTGCAAGTGCTGCTATGTTAAAGGATGCAGCTGTGGAAGGACTTTTTCAGGAATTGGCATTCGACCAGCAGCTAGAATGAGGCAAAAGGGAGTAAGCTGTGCAGAGGTGTGGGGAGAATTTCAGGCAAAAGTAATCAAGAATATAGAAGTCCAGGGACAAGAATAGGCTTGGGGGTTCAAGAAATAGAAGAACCAGAGCATCTGCAACAGAGGAAGAAAGGTGATAAGTGGTAGAAAATGACTTCAGAAAGGTAACCAGAGGCCAAATAATATAGATCCTTATAAGTCGTGGTAAGGGCTACAGTTTTGGGGTTTTCTCAGGAGCCATCAGAAACCATTTTGGGGGGACTGGATTATTGGTCCCAATTTTTCACTTGTCTGTAATAGGACTGTACACTCACACCCTTTGCCACATTTCTTTACAGTGCTCTCCTGTGGAGGTACAGTATATCTCCTCACACCACTGTGGCATGTGACTTGCTTTGACCAATGGAACATTAGCAAATGTGACTCAGAGACCTTAAATATGCTCACATTGGTTGTCTTGACCTCCAGAGACATTACCTTAATCCATCAAGCAGGATATTCATTATTTGAAGGAGAGACCCCAGATCACTGCCCCTTCAGCAAGGGCTCCAGTGTAAGATTTATGGACCACACCAGAATCCATTTTAAAGCCTGAAGCAGAGCAACTCCAGCTGCCTGTGGGTGAGAAAAATGAATGCTTAATAGCAAAAGCCACTGAAAGTCAGGGTGGTTTGTTAAGCAGAATTACTGCAGAAAGAGCTGATTGATACACCATTGGAGAGTTTAAACAAAAAGAATAAAGTAATGTGAAATATATTTTTAAAAGACCACCCTGGCAGCTATTGAGAGAGTAGACGAAAGACGAAAGGGGTTACAGGAGACCAGTTTGGAGCCTGCTGTAAAAATCAAGATGAGAGGTGGTGGTGGCTTAGGCCATGGCGAGAGTGCTAGAGTCGATAGGATTTGCTGATGAATGAAATATGAGTTGTGAAGGAAAGAAGTGCTACAACATTGTCTTATAGACATATTATCATCTAGCTTGTTATTTTATCCATCTCACCAGCACTGCCTGTGTTTCTAAGCATAAAAATCAGCATATAAAGAGTGTTTTTGTCAACTGCTACATATCCAGGGACACAGTTGCTATAGCAGCCAAGCAATTCTCTTTGGGCAGCCAGGTGGAAACCAAATTGTCTTGAAGAATCCTGGAACTGAATAGAGAGATTTTTCTCCAAACTTCACAATTGCCTTTATTATTATTATTATTTTTTTTTACAAGACTAAATCAGGATGCTTGGATCTGGCACATAATTATCTTTTCTGGAAACAACTCTTTTTTTCCATTTTGCAGTTTGTGCTGAGGATTTCATGGATATTGCCATTCTATCAGGCTTATTCTGTCGGATGGGGTATCTCCCTCCTGAGCTGAATGGGTCCCTGTCCTTGAGTTTCTGCAATGATCCAAATCAACATTCATAACTAGGGCTTTTCTCTGTATCTTCTTTACTAGCTTAGGAAATTCCACACAAAACTGGAGCATTAAGGACCACCTGAACTTGCCTTGCTACTCAAGCTAAGTGTCACACGAGGCTTGGGAGTCTATCTTCCCTTTCTTTCCCATTAGCTCACTCTGGTTCTCATCTCATCTCAATAAAACTAAGATCGCCTACCTGCATAAAGTACACCCAGCCCAAAGCATTCACCACTTGAATGACAAATGAATAAAGACAGCCACCAGGACTTTACATTTATAATCCCTGCATGTCTCGCATAAAAGCTTCACTCTCTAACTCCTATGGTCTCAGTGACATATATCTTATAGTGCACTTCATCCACCATCTGCATGTACAAAAGGGGGTTCCCCCCCAAAAAACACAATTATTTTTTGGAAGAAAGGCTTCTTATAGTACAGGCTTCCCCTGCTAGGTAAGTGTTCTAGGAACCCACTGGTATCAATATATCAGCTAGCGTTGTTGTGAGAGGCTGCATTCAGGCTCAGTGATTTTTTTATTTTTAAGATTCTTTCAACTTATTTGCTCATTTCATCATGGGTGATTTATGGGCACACCTGCCCGTACTACGCTGCATGTTTGGCAGTTTTTGACCCAAAACAGCATGACCCCCATGCCCCATCCTCCCTATTCACCCGATCTCACCCCAAGTGACTTTTTTTGTTTCCTCAGATGAAAACAGTCTTCACAGGGAAAGGTTTTGCCATGTGGAAGAGGTGAAACAAAAAATGGCAGAAGCACTAAAAGGCATCCAAACTGACGAGTTCAAAAACTGTTCTGAGAAATGGAAAAAGTGTCTTGATGGGTGTATTGCATCAAACGGAGAGTACTTTGAAGGTGACTGAAGTTTAAACATGTAAGAATAAATACACAATTTTTTATAAATAAATTTCAGATTTTTGGGGGGTTTCCACTGGTCATCTTTGGTGCTTCCATGTCTATTGTGTCTGCAGAGGTCCTTTTTTTTTTTTTGAGTTGGAGTCTCACTCCATTGCCCAGGCTGGCATGCAGTGGCATGCTCATGGCCACCTCAGCGTCAACCTGCTGGGCTCAGGCGATCCTTTGCCTGTCTTCCAAGCAGCTAGAACTACAGGTGTGCGCTACACCAGTTAATTTTCAAAGATTATTTATTGTAGAGACGAGGTCTTACCAGGTTGCCTGAGCTGGTCTTGAACCCGCAGACTCAGGCAATCCACTCGCCTCAGCCTCCCAAAGTGCTGGGATTACAGGCTGAACCACTGAGCCAGGCCAATTGTAGAGGTCCTTGATAGGTATTTTCACTCCTCCTTCTTGAGGAGATCAGAATGAAGGAAGACCAGTAGCTACTAACACTGATGAATTTATTATTTCTGTTTCTAATATCCACTTACATCATAGTTAAATAAGTATTTTTTACTGTTGTACTTTATGACATTCAGTGTCAAACAAGTTTTTAAAATGCCTAATGTCTACATGCCAGCCTGGAAGGGAGCTGGTCTGATAAACCATAATAAAGAACTGGCATCTGAAGTTCTTGGCTATTAATAATCGACAGCATTGATGTGAGAAATGACAGCCAAGCAGTCACTAAACTCATTAAAGTCCTAAGAAACTCAAGAGTACTCAAAATAAATTGCATTTTGGCACAGAGAATTTAAGGAGAAATCTCGTAAGAAAGAGTTTAGAATTGCTTGCAATCTGTAGGAGAGATACATTTCCTGCATTTTAAGAAGATATCTCACAAATGTTCCAGAGAGATTTATTGTCTGTGGTTTCTATGCAGTTAGTAAGTACTTGGTAAATATGATATCTTATTGGTGAAAAAGTTATTACTTGTTCTTATCTCCTTGGTAAGTGTGAGCATGCTATATCGTAGGACAATTAAATCCATATTTGGAGCTGCTAATTAGGCACAAAACCCGTATGATGCAATCATACTCTTCAGGGAAATGATTCTGCCTCATGCTACACACCCTATTTTTCTTTTCCTTCCAGTTCAGGCAAATGTGTACCTCTTTGCCTCTTCAATTTCATTAATGATCACAGAGGACAGGAGGCTCTAAATGTCTCATCTAGGATCACAAGAATCTAGATAGGCCAAAGGGCCAATGTCATAGGTTTTCAAGACAGCCTATATTCCTTGGAGACAATGTCCTTAAGACTTTATTGTTAGATTTTGAATGGGAGAGAAGAAAGGGAGCTTTAGAGAAAGTCAAACTATATTTTTAAAAGCACTCTGAGATAAAACTTTGGGGAGTTAGAATATGTGGTTGAGTTCCACTATTTATTCCCATAGCACCTTGAGAAATTTTGTTCTTGACTTCTGTGTATTCCTTGCTTCTGTGGTGATGAGTAGTGTGTTTGTGCTCCTTCTCAGTAGGGAAATCAGAATGAAGGAGGGGCAAGGAGGTGCCAAACCCTTATGAACTTAAGTATTCTATTCCTGATCCTTACCATATAACATGAAGTACACTATGTTTAGATAGTATAAAAAGGAGATAAAGGCCAATATTTTTAGAAAATAAAGAATAAGAAATGTCTCACAAATTTGTTCAGACACTCTTAAAATCAACATACATATGTGAAAGAATGTTTTAAGACATAGAAAATATATATTTGACCTACACCTCCAACTTTCTATTAGACATTTCTACTGGTATGTCCTTCAGCACCTCCATCTCAACATGTTCAAAAACTTAGCCAGTATTTTTTTTTCCTCATGAACAAAGTCTATCTTCCAAGATTCCTATTTCAGCATTTATTTCTCCTGGTCAACCAAGCCCAAAACTACAGTATTGTCTTATACTTGTCTCTCCCCCACCTCCTTTATCCAATTCCTCAGTAAATCATAGATATTCTGCCTTTCAAGAATCTCTCAAATTTATTTATCCTTTTTCATCTCTGCAGTCACTGCCAGACCTGCATTATCTCTTATTTGGGTTATAAAGAAACACCCTAAATTGATTCTCTGCCACTTGTGTCTCCTTTCCTTCCAGCCTATCTAGCACAGCTACCAGAATTATCCTGATAAAACATTTGCTAATGCCATTCATTAACTTAAAAATTGACCTTTTTTTGGCTCCCTGTTGCCTACAAGATAAACTCAAAGTCATACTAACAACTATTTTTAAGTATCCACTACTGTGAGTCACAATAAATACCTAGATGAAAAGGCATGGACTCTTAGAGTGCCTGCAGTGTACTTTTAGGAGAGTCAGATGTGTTAACAGCTATTTACAATACAGGACAATATATGCAATCACACAAGAATATGTATGAGGTACAGAGACAACACAGAATGGAGTGACCACATATTTTAGGGGCTTCAGAATGGAAAGATATCTGAGCTTGGAATGGGAATGCCAAATAAAGGAAATGGCAAATGGAAAGTGCATAAGAATAAAATAGCATTCCAGGAATCATTTGTTGCAATTATTTTTATTGTTGTGAATGTTAATATCAAGAACTGAGACAAAAAACCTCACTGGAATTTCAGTAGTTCTTGGGTATAGTGTAATGGAAGTGAGATGGGAGAGAAGGGAGTGGTGGGACAGGGTGGGGGATAATATTTAGGATGAAATATCCAAGTACACGCCTCACTTCAGGGTAGAGTTTGGGAACAAGAGATAAAGATATGGCAATTAAAACATGAAATAGTCTAAATCTTTTAGGGAAAGAACACAGTGTCAGAAAAGGTCTGGAGGGCCCAGCATATAGCCCGCCAAAGAAAACTGAGATGCAACCTTCAAAAGTAAGATAAAAACCAGAGAAGAAGCCAAAAATAATTATTTTATTTTAAAAAAGAAAAACAGTGATGAGCACTGTCTCATTCTAGCCTCGCACTCTGACCCCAGCCTACACAGTCAGCCTCACTTGACTCCTGCCACTTATCCACTCCTTCTCAATTCTCTCTAGCTCTGGTAACAATAATAATAAAAACTGCAATGATAGTAGCTGTCTTTGAGTTTTCATTTGCAATGTGAAAGATGCTAGGCTATATGTTATTTGGGATTTTCGCCCTTCTAATTCTCACACTATGTGAAATAAGTACTAATTTTACCCCATTTAACAGAAGAAACCAAGTCTATGAGATTAAAGGCTTGTTGAGGATCTCATAGTTAATAATGAAGCACAGCTAGGATTTAAACCCAGGCACTAGACCTGAGTTTAGCTACACTAGACCATTTGCCAATCCCACACATGTGCCAGTGTTTTCTTTGCCTTCCTGACTTTGTACTTGTGTAAGTAAACATTTATGTACCTACCCCATCTGGTGAAATCACATTCCTCCTTAGAAACACAATTGGAATGTTTTATCTTTGATGAAGTCTTTTTTCCAGACAGCATTACCACCTCTTTCCTCGGTGTTCCCATTAACACTTTGTTCATAGTGTCATAATATATGTGGTAGGCAGAATGAATCCCCAAAGAGCTCCATGCCCTGTCCCTGGAAGCTGTGAATATGTTACAATACATGGTAAAAGGACCTTGCAGATGTAATTAAGGTCACAGCACCTTAAAATAAAGGGACTATATTGGATTATGCAGAGGGCCCAATCTAATCATACAAACCCTGAAAAGTACAGTAACCTGGCTAGAGTAAAAGAGGTGTAGGAAAAGGAGAAGGTAGGGAGGCTGAAAGTGTGAGAGAAACTCAACCCACCATAGCTAAAGGGGCCACATGGAAAGCATGAGAAAGAATGCAGGCAGCTCAAAGAGCAGCGACCAGCCCTTAGATAGCATGAGGTATCTTGACTCAATGAACCTAACTTCCAATGAATATAACAAATGCATAAACAGTGAACTTGAATATGGTTAGCAAGGAAACAGAGACTACAACTACAAGAGAGTTAATTCAGCCAACAACCTGAACAGTTTTGGAAGCAGATTCTTCCCCAGATCATCTAGTAAGGAATGTAGCCCAGCTAAAACCTTAATTTCAGCCGTGTGGGCTCTTAAACAAAGGACCCAGCTGAGCTCACCTGGACCTGGGATGTATAGAAACTGTGAGACAATAAATTTGTGTTGACATTAAGTTTGTGGTAATTTATTATGGCAGTAATAGAACATTAATGCAATAGGCCATACCATATTCAAGTTCATTGTTTACATGTTTGTTATATTCATTGGAAGTTAGGTTCATTGAGTCAAGATACCTCATGCTATCTATGAGGTTTTGTCCTTGATGTTATGACTGACCCAGAGAACATACATAGTCAAGGTTGAATAGAACTGATTGGAAGATCTGTAGGTTGCTCATCTCTGTCTGATAAGGAATCTTGAAGACTTGTGTTATGTTTTTATTTTTACCCCATCTGAATATAAGCACTTAGTACCAGAGTCACAAAATGAATTTGATGCTATCCTTCCCTCAAAATCTCAGACATTATGTGTTGAAGACTACTCCAACAAGTCGAGCTATTTTATTGTCAGAAACTTCTGTAATCTAGCCCCAACCACATACTCTATAGCTTGCTCATTTCCTTGTCTACATGATAGCTGGTTGGCCTGGTATATTCTAAAACATAAGGTGGGTTAGTGAACACAGGGTCTTTTATCTTGATTGTGGTCCAAGGGTTCTACAACACCCACCGAGGTCCTGCGCTCAAGCAGTCCACATTATAGCCCTCAACTAAGAATCATTCCCCTTACCTCACCTCAGGTGATCTTCCAGGTAAGTTTGTCAGCAAGGGTTAGGGTTTTGACTTCATCTTTTTGTGTGAAAAGAATTCTACTAGATCACAGACTCCTCTTTCTGGGAGTGACATTCACCCCACTCCTTTTTCTAAAAACAGGATGCTTTAATGGCCACAAAAAACATAATTTACAAGTTAAAGAAACAAATACACATTGATCTAATAATGTTAGAACATTTTCTTTCTTTACAGTCCAAGAATATTTCTGTAATCTAATCTTTCAATAGTCATTAAACATTCTAACTGCCTGCATTTCCTAGAAGTTTATATGCCCCTGATTCCTCATGTGAAACATGAGGACAGGAGCAATCACTCTACTGTGGGAGGAATGAGTCAGCTAACAGATGAAAGTGCTTTGAAACAGCAATTCTACTTTGGCGAATATATTATACAGTCCTAAAAGCACTAGTGAATGAGAATATATGTATAAGATGTTCAGCGCAACATTGTGGTGGTAAAAACAAAACAAAAAAACTGGAAACAACACGTATCTATCCAACTACGTATAGTTAAACAGATGTGATACATACACATTATGGAACATTATGCAGTTGTTTTAGACATCTCTTGGGTATCATATCATATCCTCTCAGTCTACATTTTACTCCAGTTGTTGCTGTAGCAACCAGTTACATGTAGATATGATGGACAGCACTTTGCTTCAGCTGCATGGCACACTTCTTACTTTCTGCCGAGTCTCTCTGTCAACACTTGGGATATTTGTAGGTAGAAACTCAGCCATTCCAACATATATGCAAACCTGAAATTGTGAGGAGCATGGAGCTTGCCTTGGCCACTAGAGAGTGGAAGTCAATATATAAATGGCTTATCTTCTGTTCCTTGGGCAGACAACTCTGAGATGCATTCTACACTGCTCTTCAAAAGCCTCAGAGCCCCACCGTTCTGACCAGCTTAATAATCAATCGCTGGTTGATTTTCCTTCCTCCCCCACTTCCCTTGTCCCACTCCTCCACTCCTGGCCCTTGGGATCACTTTCCAGAATAAACTACCTATAGGTAAGTATTTATATGAGGCTTGTGGGGGGAACCCAGGCTTAAAACGGGTTATTTTAAGAAAGAGAAATGCATGTATCTGTTGACCTATAGGGCCATTTATACTGAACTGTTAATGAAAAAAACAAGTTGCATGGTAATTGCGTCATTTTTAAAAAATTAAGCAACACTGGTGTGTGTGTGTGTGTGTGTGTGTGTGTGTGTGTGTGTATGCATGTTTCTATAATCTTGGGAAAAGTTAAAGAACGCATATCAAATTGTTGGCATTGGCCTCCTCAAAGAGGTGGAAGGAAATATTTAGCTTTTCCTTAATTTTTTTTTCTCGTTTCACTAGCTACAGTGAGCCATATTAATTTCACAGTTTTAAATACTTGAAAAAAATTATGTTTAAAATTAGCATCAAGTCAACAGTCCTCCAAAAAGAACTCCAATCAGGTGAGAAGTAAGATTACTGAACTGTTAGACTTGAGCTGAAGTACAAACTCTATTCTATGCCTTTTTATTAACCTTGGTGAAAAAAATAATTTTTCGTTTAGAGTCTGTCTTTGTAAAACAAATACCAAAAACTATACTCAAAACTAATATGCTGCTTGTGACTGAACTACACTCCAGAGATCCCTGAATGAAGAACGAGCCACTCAGCAGACTCAGAATGATTAATAGACAAACAAATGCAAGTCGGTTCCTGCAGCCTTTTCAAAGGTGTGTGCAGAAGGGCTCTATTGCAGGAGGAGAAAAGCAATTCTCAACAAAGAGCCTGATTGCAAACATGAAGGATTTCACATAAGAAATTTTAAAACTGCAGCAATGCTAGCATCTTCTAGCGTGTAAGCCTCTTCACCCTTGCACAGAGAAGCAAACAGTACGATTCCATACAAGATTTTATAAAAACTTAAAATCGAGTCTGAATAAATTTCCATTAGCCTTATTTGTTTTTATTTCTGTGTGGGTTCATTATGAATTACTTTAAGGGAAAGAGATTGAATGAATGAATACGTTTTAAGAAGGATGCCTTTGAATACCTCCCCAAAAGGCTGGACCTCAGGATAAGCATATGGTTCCATTAGCTAAATCTGCATGAAGTAAGGGTGAAAAAATCCTTCAAAATCATGAGACAAAAGGATGAAAAAAACTTACTCTAAAAGACATACTCTGTCAAGAAATGACTGACTTATGGCACACTATTATAAGACATATAATATATTTCTCTGTGGCACTAAGTGGCCCAGGCTTTCAAATCTTGTGATGCAAAGGCTAAGATGGTTTACCACTGTAATGGTTAATTTTATGTGTCAGCTTGGCTAGGGCTCAGTGCCCAGATATTTGGTCAAATATTATTCCAAATATTTCTGTGAGGGTGCTTTTGGGTGGATCGACATTTAAATCAGGTGGACTTTGAGTAAAGCAGATTGCCTTTCATAATGGGAATGAACCTCATCCAATCAGGTGAAGACCTGAATAGAACAAAAGACTGACCTCCCCATACACACAAGCGAGCAGGAATTCTCCAGTGGACTGTCTTGTACCTGAATATCAGCTCTTCCTGGGTCTTCAGCCTGATTGCCTTTGGGCTGGAACTGCAACTCCTTCTGGAGTCTCCAGCCTGCCAGCCTCTCTGACAGATTTTGGACTCATCAAGTCTTCACAATCCTGCGAATTAACAGTTGAAAATAAACTTCTTTATACATACATCACACCCTATTGGTTCTGTTTGTCTAAAAAGCACTGACTGATATAGCTACAGATACAACCACAATGTATTCAAATGCTCTGGAAAATTAATTATGTAAATTAATCTCTTTTTTTTGGTACATCTGTAAAAATCTGGTGAATTTTGAGTAAAGCACTATTATTTGCCCAATAATACAAGTTAGAAGTTCAGATTGATACAGTCTCCTCACTCTCCTTTATAATTTCATGACTGGTAATGAAATTACGTCCAGGCAACTTGTTACTAGTATCGTCTTTTACATCCCTTCCTCCCACACCAATCACATCCTATAGAGTCCTATCCTCTCCAAATTGACACTAAATTGATACCTTTAGTATCAATTTCAAGTCAACCTGCACAGCACTGCACACTCTTCTGGGTTTTCTGATACTTACAACTTTATACGCTATAGCTAGCTAATAACAATGCAAAATAAATCTTGCTTATAAATATGCAAATAAATTCTGTCCAATGTTGAAATAACAATTCTGCCCTCATTTCCACATTCATTTCAGTATTCCTCATCAATAAATGTGTATATCTATTTTCTGGATTCTCTTTCAAACATGCTTTGTCGCCTTATTATGAGTTAAATCATCTTAAATGAATGTTTATTTTTTTACCTCTTAAGGTAACCAAGATGTTACTTTTCTTTAAAAAATATTTTTAACATCATGTCTGTTGTGCACTTACAAACTTCCAGTGTCTCTTTGATGACTAAGATCCAACTTCTTAAATTAGCATTCAAGCATATTTTCCACTTGGATGCAAACTGTCCTTCTCATTAGTCTCTATCTTTGCCCTTAGACACATCTTCCCTTTTAGCCGGTATCTGTTGTCCTGACCACTTGCCTCTGTATTTACTACATTGTATCTCTCCCTGCATCTACCTCCTATTCATCCTTCACGATAAACTCAATTCACACCTCCTCTGTTAATTTTTCATAACAACCCACAAACTAATTTCTCTCTCTGTAAAACATTTACTACAGCTAGTATTCTTTTGAGATTTTATAGGTTACCCTTTATGTCTTTAAATATATATATCTTTTTAGGGGTCATATACTCTTACTTCCTCATATCTGCCCCAATACCTAAGCCACTGCTTTATACTATGCCTCAATTAATTAATGTACTGGGCATATTGGTGGGGTGGGGGGAAGCTTCTATCATGTACCCTCTTCCCCTCAACCATCCTACACCCCCCTAAAAAGTATGTGTTCCACATACAAGATGCAATGCATTTTATACTTTGGTAAATTACTTTTTGTTTTTGTGTTTATTTATTTTTCAGAAGGCAGGATTTATTAAGAGGACAGAAAAACTCCCACAGTGAGAGGGGACCCGAAGGGGTTGCCCAGAAAACTACTTTTTAAAAAAGTAAGTAAAAGATACACAAACACAATAATAGCTTGATTACACTCAACAGGGAATGCATCTTAAATTCCTACTTATGAATATTTTAATAAACAGTATCAATAAAAGCCTCTTACTCCTTGGTCTATTTGTGATGCTAAAGGCTCAGTTAGTAATAACAGCTCTTTAAGGACAAAGGGAACTCAGAATAATTTACTTTTTCCAGAACATAAAAGGCAAAGATGCTCCAGGGAAGTTTTGTAAGCCACTGCCAAATAGAAATAATTACTAAACTTTCTGAAAGCATGAAAGAATTGTTGGTTTTGATAAACATAGAATTTAAGAGATGCGCCCATATGAGAAAAATACAGTGGACAGACTTCTAGAAAACAAAATACCTGTCAGTAGAAAGAATTCTCAAGTTCTACAAAATAGCTATCGTGCTCAAATAAGATAAACTCAAAATGTTTGAGGTTTTTCCATTAGTGAAGTTCACACATTTAAATTCAGAAGCTTTTTGTCATCCTCGCTGTCAACCTCTCCATCCTCAGGCTCGTTTAGAAAACTGAGCAATTAGAAATGTGATGTTGATAGTCAAGGTCTTAACTTCTCATCTTGTGTGACCTAGAGCAAGATGCTCAACCTTTCAAAGCCTTAATTTACTCTTCTATAAAATGGCAGTAATGATAGCACCAGTCTCACAGGATTCCTGTGACTATTAAATGAGATACTACAGGTAATACACTGAGTGCAGAGTGTGCCACATCCTACCACCCAGGAGATGTCAGCTATTATTATCATGACATAATTTCTCATAGGAGAAAAAAGCAACATGCTTTCAAAGAAGTAATGATGGTTTTTGAGACAGATGGCATCTACAAAGCCAAGAGCACTGCACAATTGAACATGACATGGAACTCAAAACTACTAGACAACTTAATGAATCAAGTGAAGTGAGAAGCTTCCAACATGAATGATGACATAAGTTCTGAGGCAACTTTCTTTCCAGGCAGTACTACCCTCTGATAGAAAAGGCTAAGACAGAACATATTGAATAATAGTTAAATCTCCCTTAGACTTTATTTCATTATAAACTACTGTATTTAATGCACGCATGTTGTAAACTAAAATCTCTATTGAATGGAACCCACTAGAGCATTGAATTTAGCCTAACTGAACCTTAACCAAAAGTTTTTAGTTACATGAAGTTCCGTAAGGACCTTGTTAAAATGTGGTTATATCTATCATGTGTTCTTAACTCTGGAGGTGGCATTCTAGGGAAAGCCAGATGTGGTGTGTCATCATAGGATTATATAATTTGTGGACTGAAAGTTTATTACAGAATGTATTCAATCCCTCCATTTTTTAGCTAAGGAAACTAAGTCATCAAGAAGCTAAGTGTCTAATAATTTTCTTTGTTTAAATCCAAAACAGTACAATCAAAAGAATGATCTCAGTGAGACATGACTGATTATGACACATCTTCAGCGGTCTTTTAGCAGAGCAGAACAAGCCGGGGATGATGCAATAATTTTGAAGAAATTCTTAGCAGACACATATCTGGTTTGCTTCTTTAAACCTTATAATGCTGACTTCATGACCTCACTCTCCTCCTTGCTCAGTCTTAGCTATGAAACTTTCCTTTAGCAGTGACCCTCACTACTCAGATGCTGAGTCATTCTTGGTAATAAGTCACACATGAATGTCACAGACTCCACCAATGTATCTGGAATGAAGTTTTTTGGCTAGAGGGAGATTTGGCTTCACAGGACCTCACAAATCACAGCTTTCTCCTCATCACCACCGTGTTTAGCCTATTCGTATGACTGGTCTTATTAATAAGAATAATCACAACAATAAAAATCTTTCATATGTTCATATAATGTTGCAGATAATGATAGCTACCTCTGTGATTACTATTACATACCAGGAATTAACAACAAACCCTAAAAGAAAGGATCACTTAGGAAATCCCTTTCACGGAGATGAGAAAACAGAGGCAGAGAAAGTTAAGTGAAATTTCCCAAGGTCACAAGTTAGCATCAAAAAACTCAAGAAGGAGTCTAGTTCTAGAATCTATATTTTAATCTTTATGGTTTCAGTCCCTGCATTCTTAACCATTTGTTTCACAATATATCACAATGCTTCCTATAATCCTCAAAAATATCATTTGAAGTGAGTATTTTTAGCTCTAATTTATCAGTGATAAAGCTGAGATTTAAAGAAGTTAAACTTCAAAAAGTTACATAGCAATAAGTATGTGGGACAGCTAGGATTATAATACAGGTCGAATTGATTCCAAAACCTGTATACCATTTGAAGAGCTGTCTTTTTCAGGCCTTCAGCAGCACTTCCTCTGCTAAAACTAGAACCCAGGACCACTGGCTCAGCTATTGGGAGCTTCATCTTACTCTCTATAATCTTGGTTTAGGGAAAGACCAACTAGAACCATGATGTGGCTATCTAGTCTATTTACCCTAACTGTGGCTATTTCTTGCAAACCCTTCCTGCCTTGCCCTCTCAAATCATCGTCATCACCCTTTGGGCATCTTATAATGCTGATATTGGCTACCCCTTCTGTTGGGAATCCAGCAAAAAAGTCAGGTTAATTCCCTCAGCCTGGTCCCAGTTTCCTGTTCTCTTCCTCATTATTCCATAGCACTGAACTTTTGGTCCAAATTATCCAATATATGGTCCCTGTATATTCCTAATTAAAAATGGTTCAATGTGATGCTATCAGTACTTTTATTTTCAGTTATATTTGTGTATATACATTAAATATCTATTTTTATTTTATATATTCCAATAAATCAATAAATCTAAGAAAACTGTTACCAAAATATATATAGTGAATTAAACATGTCTGCAACATATTTAGTCTTAAAAATTACTTGTTAATCTTCATCTTAGTGTCTTCATACTTTCCTTTGGTGTATATGCACACATTCGGCTGTGTTGAATGAAGCTATTCCCAAGTCATATGGGTGGCCAACCTATTTAACAGGGTGGGATGTTTTATTCTTAAGTCAAAATTCAAGTTAAGTAAATTGCATTTTGAATTAGCTATGTGAAGCCCAGCAAGGTAATCCAGTCATGTCGATTTTACTTGAGGTTACCTTACTAATGCTTTGAATTCATCATGTCAGCTTCATCGGTAATGAGCAACTGGCCTTGAAAACAGCACAGATCTTTTTGTCCTTTTTGGAAATATTATAAAAGGAGCATTTCAAAATCTATCTCAAGAGATAGAAAATGTCTTTGAAACTATTTAGCGTATAATTTCCATGCATATTTGTTGAAAAGAGTGAGTAGTTGACATAATATTAAAGATGCCTGCAAAAAATTAGGTGCTATAAAGAGTGAAAGAGGCTATAAAGAGTGAAAAAGGCCCTAAGGCAATTTGTTTATTTTGTATATTTTGTTTTAGTCTATGTCATGTCCCTAGGGTAAGACTTTGTTAAAGAAAAAAAAAAAATGATTGCTTTGAGCATTTAAGCCAATGCCAAATCTAAAAGTGCTAATTGTTGGAAATATTTTTCCAACTAAACATCATTAAGGTCTGCAAACTTAAGGAATATTTTTCTCTTAAATCCTGAGAGTCCCTGAAAGTTATATATTTTGCCAAAGTCATAATTCTTAAGATGGAGCAATAGTTGCCTATTTATTCTTGTAGATACATTTTGGCATAAATATGTACTCATAATCCAAGATACTCTCCTCTGAACAAAAATGACCTTTAAGATGTAGAATGTATAACATTCATCACCATCTTTAATACTTTTATGAATATCACTTTCAGTTATACATTCAGTAAGAGATTTAAACTTGGCCAGACAGGAAGTTCTAAGAATGCTGATAGACACCAATTGTGTATTCTTCCTTAGATATTAAAGTGAAGAATTGTTTTCAGCAACATCATTTGTAAACTCCTGTGGCTCTCACCATAAAAGTATAATTTTAAAAAATTAATGTGGTATTTACATTACAACAAAATATCAGAGGGATTCAGCATCAACAAAATAATCAGTGAGTCAATACAGGAATTCTGTCTCAGGATATAATGCCTTACATTCTGAATAAACTCAAGGGTAAGGCAGGAGGTATTTCCTAAGTCTTTTAGCAGCAGTGAATAATGGAAACAGCCTGAACTTCAGAGCCAGGCAATCCTATATCTGGATACTGGATACTGTAACCAGTGTGGGTAACAGAGGTCAAGTTACTTGTGTACTCTGAGTCCCAAATTCTTATTTAAATTAACAGAAGTACATAAGAAACATGTAGCATATTTCATAAAGATCTAATTCTGTTACTTACCTCTCTCCAGAGTTTTGCCAATCAAAGCACAGGATCTTAACTACAATAGCTAGATATAAATCATCCCATTTAGAAATTTATATTTAACAATATTTATAAGGCTTATTTCATTGTGAACTTTATAAACATGGCAAAGATGGTTATTTAAATTAACTGAACCCACACTCTATAATGAAAAATGCTTCAAGTTTACTATGCAGCTATATATATATGTATATATATAGTACGTTCATGATGTACTTATACATTTTCCTAAAGGATTTGATATATGTTAAATTGTGGCTAGGATGGATTCCATCTGCTTCTATTTGTCCCCTGTGGTTCACTGTCCAACTAAACTGGGCCTGGGGTACCAGTATTCTTTTTCCAAGCTCTTATTAATTAGGCTTCACTGTGCTTATATACTCAGTTGATTTCTACAGAAGGTTCTACCCTCACCTGATATGGCCTAATCCGCTGGCAGTGTGAAGTTCTTGTTCTTTAGACCAGGATCTGTGACTTCTGCTTTAATTGTTGCATTTCCTCTGCAGGACAGATATTCTTCTCCAGGCTGTGGGAACTTCACAAGTTTAAAAGCCTTTAGGCAAAAAGTAATTTCCTGTTTGGAGCATAAAATGAAATCAGATCCATATGCTCAGTGCCATTATACTTTCAGTGTAATACATTAAATGCTCCTAGCAACAGTAGTTTAAAGTCATTTCTATTTAATCATTTCATGCTCACTCTCTCCTAGTGGTGGTCATGAAAAGTTGCATGGCAAAATACTGTAGAGATAATATTTTCCTGTAAGTGTAAAGCTTTTAAACATGTCGTTGTAACCAGAGAGGCATTTAATGGTGGGTAACAGAAAACAAACGGGTAATGGATTTTGAGTAATTTGAGACAGAAGAGGTGTGCAGGATTAGGGGTGAAGCAAGAGAGAGCAACTTAGGGAGAGGTGTTAAAAATTAAATAGAAATAGGTCCCTTTGAAAATCTGCCAAGAAAGAGGAATGCTTTATTTTTCAATGTTAGAGTTAGATGACCATAAGAGTAAGTCCATAAATTAGCAAATAATGCTCTAATTTTTTCTCTAATCCTTCTCTCTTTTCAAGAACATTTTTGAAAATTTCAAGAACCACTTACATTATTATTAATTTCTGATCTAGTCAATTTGTGGAGGTAAATAACTAGTAAAGACTTTGCCAGAAATATCAGCAGTTTGTAACCAAAGAAGGTAGCATTCAATGATAGTGAAGCCATGAACTGAAATAACTAGGAAGAAACTTAGAACATGGAAAGCTTAGTGGCAATGAGTAGGTTCCAAAGAAGGAAAACGATTTGTACACAAAATATATTTAACATATTCCATTACATGCTCTCAAAACAAAGGTAGACGATACAATTTGAGGTGAATTGACTAATGCACACCTTCAGTTTTCTCTGTCTTCTTTTTTGCCTTATACTCCAGTCACACTCTTTTTCTGGAGTAAACTCTGAACACATGAAAATGTTCATGTTTCATTTTGTGCCTTTGCTCATGCTGGAGAGATTTGGCCTCTCTTTTCTACCAATCTAAATATTTCTCATTTGTGAAGGCTCTGCTTAAGTACCACTTCCTTGTCATCTGAACTGTGTCCCTCCATCTGTCCTTGTCACTGGGCTCTCATCATTAGCCCTCGTGACAGTCTGTCTTTTTTGTTTTCTCTTTACAACTTTGCCTTCTTCAGTACTTTATAAAAATATTTAAGTTGTCTTTGTATGTTTACAGAACCTAAGTAAGTGCCTCATAACTAGTAAGCTTTCAATACTATTTAATCCACAGTAATCATTTGTAGTTTGAAATATTAGAAGATAGATTTAAATGTCCACCATGTACATTAAGTGATCCTGTTTTTAGTTATTTTAGGTCCCCCTAAGAATTTTTCCTCTTCTTTTTGTAGTCTAGAGATAAAAGTAACTGTCCTGCATGATATCATGGGATTTTGGAAAGGATCACGTGAGATAAGGTACATGAAAGTGTATTACAAGTCGCAGAACACTATCCAGAAGTAGATTCTTGTTTTTATGAAATGAACTGTGCTCTGGCCACTTCACACAACAGTTTCCTTTCACGACTATGCAAGCTTTTCTTTACCCTTCCAAAATGGCTGCAAATTGTTTGACACTACTCACATGGAGAAGTAAAGACTAATTCTGAGACCCCTCTATGATTCTCCCTTCCCCACTGGAATTTTGATTGGCCTTATGACTTTCTCATAACTAATAGAATGCACAGAGCTGATGCCATGTGTAATAAAAGACCACAAAACCTCCACTAGACCTTCTGGAATAGTTGCTCTCAAGGTACTTCCTCTGTTTACAATGCTGTGAAAAGCCCAAGCCACATAAACAGGCTACATGGAGGTGCTTGGCGGACAGGCCCTGCTAAGCCTGTCTCTTGTCGTTGAGCCTGAGTATGAGGCATGTGCATGAAGCTACTAGATGATTCTAACCCCAGACATTCTAGTCCTTCCAACCAAGGCCACAGTCATTGTGGAATAGAGAAGAGCCAGGTATGTGTTGATCTTGCTGAATTTCTGACACACAGAATCCATGAGCATAATAGAACTTTTGTTATTATATGCCTCCGAGTCTTGGTGTGGTTAATTATACACAACAAATAACTGTAACAACTTTTGGCATGTAACCTATCAATTTTACCTTTACCATTTAGTAACTGTATTACTCAGAACAGGCTAGGTAACACTGGGGTAGAACCCAAGCTAATGAACATAGCCAATCACTGGGCCAGAAGACAAACAGAGCTCTGGAAGGTCTTGGACAAGGAGCTAAATGCCTAGGCCTGAAAATAACATGTGCCAATCTGCTCATAGCTTATTGGCTGGAGCTAATGACATGGCTCCTCCAACCCAAAAAAGGTGCCAGAAGTATTAGTCCTATCATGTACTCTGGAGGAAAAGAAACAGAAATATTTGGTAAGCAGCACTAATGACTACCATACAAGCTTTTTCAAAAACTTTGCCTGTCTGGACTTACCAGTCAAAACCCCTACCTCAACCTCTAGCTTCAACTTTCTTCTTGTTAGCTATTCCTACCTCCAAAGGCCAGATGCTTTTTTATTGCTACCATTTCACCATTCACAAACTGTATGAATATCTAATCTCCCTGTCTATCCTTTCTGCGCATTATCTGCATATAAAGCAGTGACTGTGGTGGTCTCCATGACAACCAAGCCTATCTAGCACTTTTGCTAAACCTCCAATCATGGGGTGTGGTTTTTTTCTCTCTCTTTCTGTTTTTTCTTCATCGGAGTCAATATGAGGCTGATATAAAGAGTTTCCATTCCTCTTTCACCTCAAATAAAAAACCAAAGTTTGGATGCATATCTCTGGCCTAAAATTACTAATCATACAAGGTCTCAATTAAAGAATAAAAGGAGAAATAGAAATTAAAAGAAATGTAAGAAGGAAGAAAGGCTTTTTAAATAAATAAAAAACAGAGACAGATTTTAAGGGAGAGAGAGATTCAATAAAGAAGGGAATGTTTTGGTACAAATTCTTGTAAAGATAAAATCAATTAGGTTAAGGAAGAATTCATTAAAATAGAAAATAGTCATTCAATTTCAAAGTATTAGTATTATATTAATTTTAAACAAACATAAGAATGACGTCTGCTGTTAAAGAATCTTTAGAAGATTTGTAGATGGTTTTAGAAATTCTCAACTTATGATATGGCTCAACACAGATGTTTAAGACCTCTAAGTATAAGGCAGTGATTGCCAGACACAATTAACACTATGGAATATGACACCACAAATTAAACATTTTGGGGAGTCTTGCCAAAGGTCAGAATCCAGAAACACACTCCTCTGATAAACGCCTTTGAATTGTAGTGACCTAAATAATAGTCAATAACCTTTTATCTACCCACATTCTCCTTGAGATTTTAGCAACATTTAACTGAATCTGCTTACCAGCTCTTTTTGAAATGTACCTGTTTAGAATTCCAAGACATTAAGAGTTTTTCCTCTGGTATCTACTGTAATACTTTCTCTGATACTTTTAATTAATACTCTTCCTTTTCACCTCTTAAGTGTGACTATTTCCCCAAGTTTTCATAATCTGTTTTTACCGATTAAAATGACTGCAACCAGCCTTCCTTCAAGGATGGCATACAAAGCTATACCCTTAATCCTGGCTTCTGTCACGAGTTCTAAATTCATATTTTCTCCTTCCTATTAACAATAATATCATGAGCAAAAATAGCTAACTGCTACTGAGCCACATTATATTGTGCTCCAAATTACCTAATTTAATTGACACACAAACCTATATGTAGGTGCTAAAGTTATCTCTATTTTATAGATGAGGAAACTTATGTTCAAGAAGATGAAATAATTTGCCCAAATATGTAATAAGAAAGCATTCAAGCCTAGCTGTCTCCTACTCCAGAGCCTGATATCTTTTTAAAAATTATTTTAAAGATGTGGGGTACAATTCAGGGTTAGATATACAAATAGTCATTGTACAGGCAAAGTTTGGGCCTCACTTTGGTCCCCACATTACCCGGTTTGAGATCAGTTACCCTTATTGATTAAGTGTGCCCTCCCCCACCCATTTCCTGGCAGTTTCCCACTACTGACAATCCTTTTCTTATAATATTATGATAATTGTTCAGGGTCCGCTTATGAGTGAGAACATGTGGTACTCAGTTCTTTGTTTCTGTGATAGATCACTGAGCATTACAGACTCTAAATCCATCCAAGTTGCTGCGAAGTTCATAATTTTGTCCTATAGTTGTAAAATATTCCATCATGTATATGTCCCACATTTTTTTAATCCACTCTATTTTCAATGGTCAGCACGGTTGGTTCCATGTTTTTGCTATTGTGAATAGTGCAGCAATAAATGTGTATGCACAGTTACCTTTTTGTAGAATGATTTGAGTTCCTCCAATATATATTTCCAGAAAGCGAATTGCTGGGCCACATGGGAGGTCAATTTTTAGATCTTTTAGGAATCACCACACTGTTTTCCACAGAAGTTGTACTAGTCTACACTCCCACCAACAATGGAGAAGTGTTGCCTTTTCCCAGCATCCTCTTCAGCATCTCTTATTTTTTGAGTTATTGATGATGGCCATCCTGACAGGAGTTAGGTGGTATCTCAGCATGGTTTTAATTTGCATATTTTCATGTATCTGTTGGCTGCTCATATATCTTCTTTTGAGAAGTGTCTATTCATATCTTTTGCCCACTTTTTAATAGGACTGCTTGTTTTTTTCTTTTCGGCATGTTTGAGCTCCTTGCAGATCCTAGCTGTTAGTCTTTATCAGATAAACAGGTGGCAAATTTTTTTCCCAGTCTGTGGGCTATCTCCCTGCTCTCTTGATGGTTTCTTTGGCTTTTCAGAAGCTTGTCAGTTTGATGAGATCCCACTTGTCTATCTTATCTCTTATGGCACGGGTTTTTATTAGAAATTGGTTGACAATTCCAATTTCCATAAGGGTGTCTCCTGCATTTTCTTTTCTTTTCTTTTTTTACTTTTTATTCTTTATTTTAAAGATGTGGGGTACAATTCAGGGTTAGGTATAAAAATGTTCATTATGCAGGAGGTTCTTATAGTTTGAGGTTTTACATTTAGGTCTTTGATCCATTTAGAGTTGATTTTCGAATGTAGTGATAGGTAGGGGTCTTGTATTTATCTGCATATGGCCAGTTTTCACAGCACCATTTACTAAATAAGTTCTCTTCTCCCCAGTCATTGTTAGTGGAGGCTTTGTCAAAGATGAGTTGACTGAGAAAATTGAGGTTTTGCTTCCAGAATCTCCATCCTATTCCATTGGTCTATATGCCTGTTCTTGTACCAATACAAGGTTGTATTGTATTATCTTGATTATTATAGCCTTATAATAAAGTTTAAAGTTTGAAAGTGTGATACCACCTGCTTTGTTTCTTTTACTAAGGATTGTTTTGGCTATTTGTGGTCATTTGTGATTTCACATGAATTGCTGTATTGTTGTTTTCAGGTCTGAGAAGAAGGATGTTGCTAATTTAATGAGTATTGCATTAAAACTGTAGATTGCTTTGGGTAGGATGTACATCTTAACAATGTTGATTCTTCCAGTCCATAAGCGTGGAATGTTTTTCCAATTGTTTGTGTCAGCTTTGATTTCTTTGAGCAACATTTTGTAGTTTTCATTTTAAAGTTCTTTCACTTCTCCGGTTAAGAAGATACTGAAGTATTTCCTTTTTTCATGACTATTGTTAATGAGATTGTGCTTTTTATTTGGTTCTTTGCCTATTTGTTGATGGTGTATAAGAAAGCTACTATCTTTTGCACATTGATTTTGTACACTGAAACTTTGCCAAAGTCCTTTATCGGTGCAAGAAGGTTTTTGACAGGTTCTCTTGGATTTCCCAGGTATAGAATCATGTCATCAGCAAAGAGGGATAGCTTGACTTCCTCTTCCCCTACTTGGATACCCCTTATTCCCTTCTCTTGTCTGATTGCTCTAGTTAGGACTTCCAAAACTATGTTGAACAAGAGGGGTGAAAGTGGGCAGCCTTGTCTTTTTCGGGTTTTCAGGGGAAATGCTTCCAATTTTTGTCCATTTAGCAATATGTTGGCTGTGGGTTTATTGTAGATGGCACCTACTATTTTGTGATAAGTTCTCTCTATGCCTAGGTGTTCAGGGGTTTTCATCAAGAAGGGATGTGGGATTTTAGCAAAAGTTTTTCTGTATCTAATGGTATAATCATGTGATTCCTATTTTTACATCTGTTGATGTATTTAATTACATTTATGGTCTTATGGATGTTGAACCAACCCTGCATCCTAGGGATGAAGCCTACTTGGTCATGGTGGATGATTTTTGAGATGTGTTGTTGGATATGATTTGCTGGAATCTTGTTGAGAATTTTTGCATCTATGATCATTAAGGATATTGTCCTGTAGTTCTTTTTTTGTTGACTCTTTACTCGGTTTGGGTATCAGTGTGATGTTAGCCTCATAAAATGATTTGGAGAGAGTGTGCCTTTCTCGGATGCTTGGAATACTTTCAATCGGATTGGTATCAGCTCCTCTTTATATATTTTGTAGAACTCTGCTGGAAAGCAGTCTGTCCAGGACATTTTTTTTGGGGGGTGGGGGGGCGGATGGGTAGTTTTCCTACGACAAAGTCTATTTCCTGGGTTGTTGGTCTTTTTAATGTCTCGATTTCTTCTTGTTTCAACTTTGGGAGGTTGTGTGATATCAGAAAGTCCTTCATTTCATTTAGGTTTTTTAATTTGTTTCCATAGAGGTGTGAATAGTAATCTCTGACAATTTTTTGTATTTCTTCAGGATCTGTTGTGATTTCATCTTTTGTATTTCTGATTGTGTTTATTTGGGCTTTTTCTCTCTTTTTCTTGATCAATCTGGCTAGGGGTCCATCAATCTTGTTTATCCTTTCAAAGAACTAGCTTTTTGTTTTGTTGATTTCTTCCTATGATATTTTTGTCTTCTATGTCCTGTAGTTGGGCTTTTACTTTGGTGATCTGGATTCTTCTGCTGACGTTAGAGTTTTGGTGGTCTTGTCTTTCCAGCTCCCTTGGCTGATTTGTTAGAGTCTAATATCTTTATTTCTATGCTTTAAATTTTTTTCTTATGGAGACATTGTCAGCATCTCAAAATCAAGACATTTAAATTCAAAACTTGAACCCAAAATTTTGTCCTTCTTTGCTATTTCTGACATTGCTATTATTATTTTGTTAGTCATCCAAACTTTAAGCCTTGGAATTATTGTGAACTTTTCCATCTTCCTACCATATCACTCCCAAGTGTGCCAATAACTAATTTTTGTAGATTAGGTCTCCCCAATATCTTTTATGTCATTCATTTATTCTGTCATTACCCTTATGCTGGGACTTCTACAGGAGCCTCCCAATAGTTCACTTTGCCTCACATTTCTCTCCCAGACACTGTCCTCTGACTGAGTCTCTTAATGCACTGTTTCTATCTTCCTATTCTCTATTAACTAAAGTCTAAATCCCTTAGCTTGATGCTACAAGCATATGCTTGATCTGACCCAGTCTTATTTTATACTACTCCTTTATAAGAATCCAACAGAGTGGATCTAATAAATATTTCTTGAACATCCCTTGCTCTCCTCCGTCTTTTTAATGTCACTCCATAAAAATCTCATCACCTCTCTCTACTTATAAAATACTGTTTATCACTTAGAGATCCAGTCAGATTCCTCCACAAGGCCAACTGGGTCTGTCTCACCTCTGATCTCCTCAATACTTTGCTGACACCACTATTAATGTGCCAGTCTAATACTACCTTAAGTTTTGGTTCTGTGGTGTTGTCTTATTTTCTACCCCAATACTGAAATTACCAGGAAGGAAAATGTCTTATTTTATACATCTTTGAATTTATTAGATTATCTCTCACACTTTGCACATAGTAGGAAATCAATAAATATTGTTTGACTGAATAAGAAACAGGAAATTAGACATGGAGTAAATCTTCAGAAAGACATATAAATCACAGAAATGAGCAGTTTATAAAACTTAAATTGACATTTTTATATGCCTGGTATATATAATGATATATACATGAGTCATCAGTGACTATGTTCAAGTATTTACCTTCCAGAAACCATAACTCAGGCAGAAAGGGATTTTGTTTTGGAGAGCCTATCTTAATTAAAGAGGATTTTCTGGATCTCTGTCTGTCAACATTGGAGGGAAAGAGAAATAATCGTTTCCAATTTTTTCTGCATTATCTAATATAACCATGCTTCATGCCAAAAAAAACATGATGCCTATTTTGTGTGTAATTGTAAGTTAAATTATTTGGCTTATATTGGAGTTGAGAGCTAAACTTCTGTAAATTTTAACAAAATAAAACATCATTTGGCGCATCAGATGTTAAAAATATTGTAAACTAGCTGGGCTCGGTGGCTCAGCCTGTAATCCCGCGCCTTGGGAGGCTGAGGTGAGTGGATTGCCTGAGCCCGCGGGTTCGAGACCCGCCTGGGCAACTTGGTGAGACCTCATCTCTACAATAATCAAAAATTAGCCAGGCGTGGTAGCGCACGCCTGTAGTTCCAGCTACTTGGAAGGCTGAGGCGGAAGGATCGCCAGAACCCAGCAGGTTGAGGCTGCGGTGGCCAGGAGCGGCCACTGCACTCCAGTCTGGGCGACTGAGTGAGACTCCAACTCAAAAAAAAAGAAAAAAAAGAAAAAAAAATGTTTGTAAACTATTCTCTACTTTTTCATTTAGTCTTCCAATTCCTTTCCTAAGACATACCAACATGTTCAACATAAAGCCAGAAAAATCTATCATAGCAACTTAAAAATCAAAATGAAAGTATCATATGTCATTTTTGGTTGTACTATTATTTATTAAATGTTCTGTGGTTGTGCTTATTTTAAAAAACAGTTATTTCCCCCAACAATATTTTTAAACCACTGACCTTTTGAGAATATTTTTTTGTTGTTGGGAATGTTTGCCCTCCAAGTTGTAGAATAGGAGGAAAGCTTAAAATTCATTTCAAACCCATGATTCATGCATGAATTCTTGCTAATCTCTGAAAAAAGTCTGTGTAGCCTGTGAATATTTCCACACGAGATGCCTCACAAGGCAATTATTTTGTTGTCAAACAGTAGCCACTGTCAGAAAATTCTTTATTTGGCAAAATTCTGTCTCTGCTCTCTGGAGTCCTGAACAATAGGCCTGATGTTTCTTAATATAACAGCCCTCTAATTATTTAAAGACAATTGTTACATCCTTTCTCTTCTAAACAAAGTGTTGTGAAATGGGGACTTGCACTTAGTTTGGAATTAAAGAATATAATTTTTTAAAAGGCCTTAGACCATATGATTTTTGTTTTTGCTTTTTTTGAGTTGGAGTCTCACTCTGTCGCTCAGACTGGAGTGCAGTGGCTGCTTCCAGCCACCAAGGCCTCGACCTGCTGGGCTCTGGCAATCCCTCCGCCTCAGCCTTCCAAGTAACTGGAACTACAGGCGTGCGCTACCACGCCCGGCTAATTTTTTGATTTATTGTAGAGATGAGGTCTCGTTTGCCCAGGCGGGTCTCGAACCCGCGGGCTCAGGCAATTCACTCACCTCAGGCTCCCAAAGCACGGAATTACAGGCTGAGCCACCAAGCCCGGCTGATCATATGATTTTTGATAAGCCTTCTCTAGGGGTTTCATCTGAATCTTCTCACCCTCCCCACCTCTGCTCTGCTCTGTATACTAATCAGCTGCTTTTGCCTGCTGTATCTTGGCAAATCTACTATGACTTGTTCCTGACACAGGAAACTACCAGAATGCCCAATATTAAAATTCCATACACTTGTCAAACTTCATTAATGTATTTGGGGATTACATCTTGCTATTATTCTGACCTTTCACTCCTAAAACTGACTCATCTCTGATTAGTTTCTTTGAACTCCATCCTACTCTTGTGCCTGACCACAACTCTCTCTCTCTCCTTCTGTACCAAATGTCTACCTATCTGCTTTACTAACATGACAAGACTGTACCAAAAAGTACTAATTAGTGTATTTTCTGAATATTGTCTCTCCCTCTGCTTTCTCAATAGCACTCCAGGACACTTTTCCTAATCCATGACTCCTACCAATCAATGACCCAAAAGATGAAGTCATTAACTACTGTTTCAGACAAGATCTGGAAGTCAGTTTGAAGGTAATATTTTTCTGTTCCTAGAAACAAGATGATTCAGAGGACATAAACAGGAAGAGACGCTGTGGAGAAGGCAGAGAAGCAACTCATACTACAGAGAAAGAAGTGAAGAAACCTGGAATGACAAAATGTGGGTGGAGAAACCTGAACCAACAAAATGTGGGTGGGGCCTGTGAAAGATGCTGGGGGATGGATTGAGTCAGGAATGGGCACGAGAAAACTCTTCCATCAAACTTACTGCATAGCTCTAAGGGTCATTAGAGGACTCACAACCACCAGCAGCTATTCACATTTAGTGCTTTGAAAAGTCCATGCATGTATCTTTCCTTTGTAATATTTGAAAAGTTGTGATTTTTGCATTTGCTTGTAATTATTTGAGAAACTATTCCTCTCTCTACCTAAGACAATAGTTCCATGAGGACTGAACAGTGACTGGTTGCAATTGTATCCAAGCAGCTAGAACAGCACCTAGCATGTAGTAGGCATTCAATAAGTGTTTACTAAAAGGAAGTATAAAAAATAAATGATGCTAGTGTAGAGATTACAAATTAATCTAGGATAGGTGATTAGCTATATGTGTATGCTTAAGTTAACTATTGTGAATACTGGTATATACTTTATCATAATGTTGTCTGGGTTTTCCTCAACTAATTATTTTGTTGCATTCCATAATTCTTCATTAAATAACCTACTTAGACATTGTAAAACAAACACAGTTGAAGTGGATAGAAGCATTCAACCACCTGGAAGCCACCAGCATAGGGTTCATTAAGAGATAGCTACACTGTTGGCATCCTGGCAGAAATAACTGCACACATGGTGTCTACATACAAACTATTCCAAGTTTGGATAAGCCAAGTGTTAAATAATAAGCTAGGGTCATCCAATGTGGGATGTCCCGACTTTCTTCCCTAGATTCTGTTCCAAAGCTCATTTTTGAACTGTTTCAGTGATTTTTTTTTTTTTGTAGCTAGTTTAAATAGTCAAAGTAATTGACAAAAAAAAAAAATCTTAAAGATTTGATTTCATTCCAACTTTGGTTATTTGAAACACATAATCAAGTCATTATGTGTAAACTGTTTCTTTGAATGGGACTAATTTTAAAAACGGTTGTTTCGTATATGAACTCTTTATGAGAAAGCCAGGCACACCAGCTTTGACCTTGAAACTTGGCTAGCCAGACCATTTTTTTTCTTCTCTGTTTGACAAAGATATCTTGGAATCTCAGAATTGGTATACATTTTGAAAGGGAGAGAAAAGGACTTAAAAGCAATTATTTTTTCTCATGAAGTAGATGTCAGTACTATTTTTTACATTAGCCATGCAGAACAGGCATCTTGCCATAATCTCTTCTTTAATGAAAAGCTTTTGTTTTGGTGTTGCTTTGTTTGTTTTGTGTTGTTTTTCTGCTCAGGTTTAAGATGGAGGAAGAAATAAACTAAAATATTGCCCTTTCCCTCCTCCATAATAATCTTTTTTACGACCTTGCCTCAAGCCCTTTCCATACTCTGTCTACCTAAAGCAACAATGGGGTTTGGGGAGGAGAAAGAACATAAAAGGAGGAAAGAGGAAGTGTTATCAGGAGAGACTGGGATCTCCTGAGAGTTTGCAGGGAAGGCTCAGCAGGGAAGGGGCAGATCTCATCAAAGACCTGAAATAATTTATCCCTTATAAAAAATATACATAAAATCCTTTATTGCTAGACTAAAAGTAAGCCTCTATCTCACAATACTTTTCCTCAAAGAAAGAAAATGTGAAAGTTGTCTTCAAAGAAATAAAGGACTGTAATATTAAGAAACATCAGGCCTGCTGTTTATAAGAGACATCTATAACAAGTAGTAGAAGAAAGGAATTAGAAAATGCGGATGAACTGGAAGTAATTATTGTAAAAGTAACACAAGTTGGCTCCATTCCCCTCTGCTCTCCTTCACCTCATGTTCCCACTGGCTTTTTTGAACTCATTCCATGGGAAACAATATTCATCACATATCAATCTATTCACAGTTTTAACCATAGTTACCACTTTCCCTGAAGCCTCTGCACTAGAGACTGCTGATTCTCAAGCACTATATGTCTGATTTAAGCTCTTGCCTTCTGTGTTAATGCTGCTTCCTGCCTTATGCCTGAGCCAAATATAAAAAGCTCTGATCCTCTAAGATTCAGATATCTATCTCAACTTTTCTTCTCTGTGATTCCTTAGTGGTTGCTCTGTATTTATTTACACTTTGGAATCTGGTTCCTTCTGTCATCCTGGAAAATTTCAGGATCACACTAGATTAAGAGTTTTTTTCCTTACCAGTTGAGGTGAACAGATTCTGAGGTGTCTCATGTTCACATCGTGTGTAATTCCCTCCTACCGTTAGGTACAGGTGAGGCCTGTGACTTACTTCCAGCTGACAGATTATGGCAAAGATGATGGGATGGCACTTTAGTGTTCATTTCTTTGTTGGATACGGTGAAGTATGACGCCATGTTAGGAAAGAACTGTGGGTGACCTCTAGGAACTGGAGGCAGCCTTTAGACGATGAGAGCTGACTGTAGCAGCTCAGAGCAGTTTTCAGCTTATAGCTACTAAGAGGCCACAGCCCTCAGTCGTACAGCAGCAAAAAAATTCTTCTGATAATGTGAGTAAGCTTGGAAATGGATCCTTCAACAGTCAAACCTCAAATGAAAACAGTCCAGACAACACAATTGCAGCACTGTAAAACTCTAAGAAGACTCAGCTAAGCAGTAACTGGTCTCGTCACCCACAGAAACTGAGAGATAATAAATGTTGTCTTAGGCCACTAAGTCTGTGGCAATTTGCTACACAGCAATAGATAACATACAATAACTTCCCTTTGCATTTCTTCCAATGCAGCTACCTACTCTCATAGCTTAACTCTCCACTTTGTCACTCCCTGGATGCTAAAATGTCTGAAAATTTTAGCTTGAGCTGTTTCCTATTCCTACTTCCTTCTACTAGATATTGCTAAAAGCTGGAGAATTCCAGTCACTTGGTCTCCCTTAGATATCTATTCCACTTCTCTATCATCTTTTACAAGTTTCTCTCTTCATTTACCAAGCAGCCTGGACCTAGTCAACCATCTGAATTTTTATCTTATTTGCACCATTGATTCTCTTATACAACTACGCTTTCCTGCCAAACAAAATCACAAAAGTGAAAAAATTCCAGGGACACATTATCAATACCTGCCCCTGCATAAGTGAATGCTCCTCATTCATACTGGCACCCCTACGGCTTCAGGATCACCATGAAGAGCTTTCTTCTCAATACCAAACTCTAGTTCTGAGAATTTAGCTTCAGCCACTTACAATGTCCTCATTGGTTTTATATGCATTATTCATCTTTCACTTTGTAAAACAACTATCTTTTTGTAAAAAATATGTAAATTACTCTGATTACTCCAAATATTGTTTTTTGAGGGATGTTGAAAAAGATGTAAACATGTTATATTGAATGACCCTATTTGGACCTTGTTTTAATTCCTAATACTGCTTATATTTAAGATACAAATAAGCCTTTACACTGCTTATAAAGCCTCACTTCTGATATATTTCAACTCCCTGGAGTTCTCGTTTCTATGGTACTCTTACCTTTAACAAAGTTCTTCATAAGCTATTACTATCCTAAAGAAAATGTTAGGAGTTTGAAACAAAGATGTAAAGATATAATAGAAGATATATTCTCAACTTACTATATATTCCCTTATCAAACTTATTTTTCCCCCCACTGCTAGACCAATATGGAAAAGGATTGAAGTGAGCAGGGTTATGATTACTGGAAAAGTGCTAATACTATTTTTCTGAGGTAGGGAAAAGATATGAGATAGTAGAAAATTTCCTGAAACTGAATTCAATACTTTGAAGAATAATGGACTCATAGGACACTTTGAAAAAACAAATGATTGGTCATATTTTTTCAGGAGGTATTCAGAGAGTGTGATTAGTTGGTGAGGACAGTTAACTCTCAGTGTGAATTCTGCCTCACCTTTGTCATTTGTCCCATCCTTGCTTAGCTGTGCTTTATCCATAAGAAATGATAATTGTATGTGCTCCCACATTTTCTTGCATGCTTAATATCCTAAAATGAAGGAGTCTGAACAAAGAAAACAATTTTATTATAAACATGGGCAGTACTCTAAATACCACAGAAGTTGGGTGTTTTCTATTCCCAAGAGTAGCTTTAAAAAAAAAAGAAAGAAAGAAATTCATCATCTACATATGGCCAAGAATAAATCTTATTAAGATGTGTATTTTTGACAGCATTAACATCCATCAAAACCCAGAGGATTGTATTCCGTTGAAGTGACAGGATTGATATAATATGTGTTGCCTATGTTAAGAGACAACTCATTGGTCAATTAATCAAAGACATTGTTGAGAATATTTCTAACTTGTTGGAGTTTAACTTCCAGTTTGAAATAATGATTCATGATGTTATTCTCTTTGCTTTGAGCAGTTCAACCCTACAGTACACACATTTTGACCTCCAATTTCCATCCTCTCTCTCCAATGTGTCTAAGAAATTTCAGCAACATGTCAGCATTCAGTATCTCTTTGTACATTCAGGATGGCAACTTTAATTAAATAGTTTCTCCTACTTTCATATGCTCTCTGTACAGTAATATTTTACTTGCGATTATCTCAGCCCTCCTACTGATGCCATTAAAGAGGAAGCCAGGAGCAGACTCTCTGACTCAATTTTTTGGTTCCACCTCTGTTTTTTCTGGCAGATACAGTTCCCTTATTATATGTAACACCTACAGTAATTGCTGTTCCTTCAAAAAATCTGTAGGCTCTTTTCTGAATGTTATTAAGACATGAAGAAGGAAAAAGTCTTCACAAAATAGAGATATTACTTTTATTTACATTCCAGCATTCTCTGTGGGGAAAAAAAATGAAAAGCTTTTCACCCTAGTGTCTCATTAATTCTGACAACACCCCTAGAGGCAGGGAAGTGACGAGAACCATTATTCTTGTTATTGTGGAGAAAACACTGAAAAACCCGGAGAGGTTAGATATCTTGTTGAAGGTGACACACAGTTATTGGGAACCTGGAGGGAGAAAAAAAAATGCATGTAAATCTCAGACTTCTGACTCTCAGGTACTCAGTTCTTTCTCAACTCTGCATATAGTTGTCTGTTTGTAAAGTGTGCTTTACTTTTAAATGCTGCAGGCAATTAATTATGTAGCAAACAACAACAACAACAACAAAAACGTAAGGTAACTCAAAACCCAGAAATCTTAAATAGCCCTAGACAAACTTTTGCATGTCCAGACTTCAAGATGAAATATATACCTTCAAGCAAACAGTCAGACATGAAGTACAAAAGGCATCCTGATTTAATGGAATAGCAAATACTGAGCATTCATTGGATTACTAAGACACCTCCTGATATACCATCATTCAGAGGCTAGAAAGCTGAAAGCTACATTTCTTCAGACTCATTTTTAGTTAGGGTTCTGATTGCAAATTACGTGCCAACAACAGGATGGACTTATGCAAAATTTGGAAGATAGAAGTGTGGAGGGAACCACCCCTAGTTTCCATAGTTTGCTATTGCTAGCAAACGTAGTTATGATGTTTAGTGTTTTACAGCAACGTTGAGCATCCCAGATGTGGAGACGTAGTTAGGCTCACTTTGCCAGTACAGCTCTGCATAGAGATGACCAGTGCAAAGTTTCCTATCCCAGCAGCAATGGCAGTTGTCACTTTCTGACCCACAGATTAATTAGTTGAATGTTTTCTTTTCCTGTTTATGGGACTTGAATAATGCAACTGGGAAAGGCACAGACTTAAGAATTAGAAAAGCCCTGTATTCTGCCTTTGCTCTTTATTCACTTTCCACTTATTAGCAATTTAACTTCCCTGGTTGGGGAACAGGTGCTCAGTTCCCTTCTATGTAAAATAAGATTCATACTTACTCTGAAGGATTATCACAAACATTAAAGTAATTCTACACTGAAGCATCAAGCACAGTACCTTGGATTAGATACCCACACCATCAAGTCCAAAAGACCCATGAGGGCAGAAACAGTGTCCATTTGATTTACCACTCTATATATGATAGGTATTCAATGAATAAATAATTCCATCAGATATGGATATAGGAGAGAGGTCACATTCAAATATGGCTTCCTGGAATCTGTCACCTTGCAACTGAGTTTGCGAATACAAATAAGAAAATTTAGAGACTGGCAGATGCCTCAGTGAGGCACATTACACGTATTCCCTATCTGGCCAACACAAGGTTCTTACTACATGGCATCTTCTTACCATCTCCAGCATCACCAATATAATCATAATCAATGGAGTGCTTCTTTCATTTCTTTAAATATTGTTTCCTTGCACCCAATGCCCTAATTTTTTAACCACGTGAAAACTTTTCTTTACCATCTAAGATTACAAATTATTTACCTAACTCTCAACCTTAGTCATGCTTAAGCCTTAGAGCTTATTTTTCCTGAACTTGTCTAGTCAGTCTAGAGTATAAATTACATTTATTTTATTGTAAACAGCAACAAAATAGCTCAGAACGCATCAGGAATATGAAGAATATATTATTGGATTATAAGGTATCTCAAAGAACAGGAGGGCAGAATGCAGTCCAACCTCTGGAAGGACTAAAAGCCACAAAAGTAAAATCATTAGGAATCATGAGGGTATTGTCTCTTTCTGTATGCTTCGTTCTTCCTGCTTCACAGACTGGACTTCTTGACTTCCCAGCTGATGTGGCAGAATTTGGTTTCCAGTAGCTTCTAGTTTACATGCTATAACTCCAATCACATAGAAACCAAATCCCTCTCCAGTGTCTAGTTCTAAATTCCTAGAAAAGAAGCTCTAATTGGCCACCTTTGGGTTGGGGTGCACTCACATTGAACTGTAAAACTTCACAAGAGCAGCAACTGCCTGTGTTCCAATGACCTACTACACAATGCACATAGGAGGTGGTGTTCAACACATTTTTATTGCACGAGAACTGTTGACAAGAAAATGGAGCTGTGTACAAACATGGTTACCAGGAGGCTACCCTTGTGGATTGAGTCTGGAGCACACTTAAGAATGCTTTATGAGCTTAACTGACCCTCCAAAACACTCTCATTTTACCTACTCTATAATTTGACTCATGTTTCTTCTCTAACTTCAAACCACTCTCTCCCTCTCTCCACACAATCCTACCACAGTAGCTCACTGTCTGTTCCTTATGACAACAAGCCCCTTTCTATATCCAAGCCTTTTTAGTTTCAGATTGGCCTAGAATGCACTTTCACTGGCATTTTATAAGCAGCATATTCTCATCTTTTAAATCATTCTACCATGAACAGCTTCCTCCAGTAACTTTCTATCTTATCGTACTGTTTTTATTTTCTTCATAAATAGCGCTTACCACAATCTATAAATATCCTATGTATTACTTTGCTTGCTGTATTCACTCTCTCTTCCCACTATTTCATAAACTCAAGGATGGTAGAGATCTTGCCTGCCTTGGTCACCGCTCTCATCCCTATGTCTAGCACAGTGTCAATAACTGGGTCAGGCACGGTGGCTCACGTCTGTCATCTCAGCACTTTGGGAGGCCAAGGCAGGAGGATCACTTGAGGCCAGGAGTTCAAGACTGGCCTGAGCAATATAGTGAGACCTTGTCTCTACAAATAAACAAAATAAAAAATTATCTGGGCATGGTGCTGCATGCCTATAATCCCAGCTACTTAGGAGACTGATGCAGGAGGATTGCTTAAGGTCAGGAGTTGGAGGCTGTGGTGAGCTGTGATTATGCCACTGCATTCCAGTCTGGGCAACAGAACGAAACTCTGACTCCACACACGTTGTTGAATCCTTCTGGCAAGACACCCAGCTTTTTCCATGTCTGCTCACTCTTGAATTATCACAGAAGGACCAGTAGTAAAACATGAGACTAAAATCTAAATACTAGAATGTATAAGATAGATCTGTCATTCAATTGTCAAGTGCTTCTTTTTAGTCAGTAACCTTCCATTTCCTCATTATAAAATGGCAAGATGATGTTTATGCTTTTCCATGGATTATTTAAGGGTCAAACAAAATGTTACATAAAATTATTTTGAGATTGGAAAGTGGAGTACTAATATTATCGATAGTATGGCTATTAATAGTACAGTGACATTAATTACTTAAGATTGAACTATTAAGAAATAGAAGGGCTGAATAAATCAGTAACAGGTAAGGAGATTGAATCAGTAATAAAAAGTCTCCCATCAAAGAAAAGCCTAGGACCTGATGGCTTCACTGCTGAATTCTATCAAACATTTAACAAAGGACTAATTCCAATTCTATAACATTTCAAGACACTGAAGTGGGAAATCTTCTAATCTTAGTCTATGATGCCAGCATTACCCTGATACCAAAACAAGACAAGAAAAGGAAAAAAAGAAAGAAAAAGAAAACTGCATGCTGATTTTCCCAATGAATATAGATGTAAAAATCCTCCACAAAATACTAGCAAACTGAATTCAACAGCTCAGTAAAATTAATCATTCACCATAACCAAGTGGGATTCATCCCAGAGATGCAAAAATGGTTCAGCATATGCAAATCAATAAACATGGCAGATCACATTAACAGAAAGAACAAAAACCATATTATTATTTGAACAGATGCTGAAAAGCATTTAAAAAAACCCACATTCATGTTTAAAACTCTCAATAAATTCGGTATAAAAGGTGATAAAAGTGCTCTTTAAAAGTCTCAACAAAGTAGGTACATTGTATATCTCAACAAAATAAGGACCATATATAACAAACCCACAGCTAACATCAAACTGCATGGGGAAAAGTTGGAAGCTTTCCCTCTAAGATCTGAACAAGACAAGAATGCATACTTGTACTACTTCTATTCAACCTAGTACTAGAAGTCATCAACAAAGCAATTAGGCAAGTAAAAGAAATAAAAGGCATCCAAATTGGAAACAAAGAAGTTAAATCATCCCTGTTTGCAAATAACATAGTCTTATATGTAAAAAACCCAAAGACTTCACCAGAAAAATGGCTATAACTAAGCAAATTTAATAAACTCACATAATACAAAATTAACAAACAAACCCCAGTAACATTTCTATATATCAATAGCAAGATATCTGGAATAAAAATAAAAAGAACAATCTCATTTGCAATAACTACAAAAAATAAAATATTTAGGAATAAATAAACAAGCGTATGAAATATCTCTACACTAAAAATTATAAAACATTGACAAAGAAATTGAAGGCATAAATAAATGGAAAGACATCCTATGTTCATGGATTAGAAGAATTAATATTATTAAAATGTCTATACTACTTAAAGTGTTCTACAGATTCAATGCAATTTCTTTAAAATACCAAAGACAATCTTACAAAAGCAGAAATTTTTTTAAAAAATTTTTATGGCACCACAAAAGACCCCAAGTAGCCAAAGCAATCTTGAGTAAAAAGAACAAAGCTGGAGGCATCATACTATCTGACTTTAAAATATATTACAAAGCCTTAGTGATCAAAACAGCATGGTACTGGCATAAAAATAGACCAGTGGAACAGAGTGGAAAACCCAGAAATAAATCCACACATTTATTAGCAATTAACATTCGACAAAGGTACCAAGAATACAAATGGGGAAGGTGAATAGTCTTTTCAATAATAAATGGTGTTGAGTAAATATGATATCCACATGCAGAAAAGAAAATTAGACCCTTGTCTCTCACCATCTGCAAAAATAAACTCAAAATGGATTACAGACTTCAATGTGAGACCTGAAACTATGAAGCTACTTAAAAAAAGTCAGGAGAAATGCTTCAAGACCTTGGTCTAGGCCAAGATTCTTTGAATAAGACCTCAAAAGCACAAGCAACAAAAGCAAAAACAGACAAATTGGATTACATAAAACTAAATAGCTTCTACACAGCAAAGGAAACAATCAACAGACTGCAGAGACAACCTACAGAATGGGAGAAGATATTTGAAAACTATATATCTGAGATGGGATTAATAGCCAAAGTATCGTTTTAAAAACTCAGTATCAAGAAAACAACCCGATTTTAAACTGGCAAAAGACATAAATAGACACCTCTCAAAAGTAGACTTACAAATGGTCAACAAGTATTTTTTTTTAAGTTTTACATCACTTATCATGAAGTAATTGAAAATCAAACTCACCATAAGATATCATCTCACGCCTATTAGAATGGCTATGATCAAAAACACAAAAGATAATAAGTGCTTGTCAGAATGTAGAGAAAAGGAAACTTTTAACTGTTAATGGGAAGGTAAATAGTACAGCCATTAGGGAAAATAGCATGGAAGTTCCTCAAAAAAATTAAAAATAGAACTTCCATATGGTCCAGTAATTCCGTTACTGAGTATATCTTTGAAGAAAATGAAATCAGTGTATAATAGAGACATCTTCAGTACCGCGTTTATTTCATTGCTATTCACAATAGCCAAGATCTGGAACCAACAAATGAATAAACTTAAAAATGTGATATATATGTACATAATGGACCGTTAAAAATGATAAAATTCTGTCACTTGCAAAAAGATGGATGAACCTGGAGGACATTGCGTTATGTGAAATAAGCCAGGCACAGAAAGACAAATACTCCTTGATCATATATGTGGAATATTTAAATGTTGATTTTACAGGAGTTGACAGTAGAATAGGAGTTATCAGAGGCTGGGGAAGAGAACAGATTGGTCAATGGGTATAATGCTACAGTTAGATAGGAGGCATAAGTTCTCATATTCTATTGCATGGTCGGATGACTTTAGTTAACAATAATGTATATTTCAAAATAGGTAGAAGAGAGGAATTTTGAATGTTCATAAAACAAAGAAATGTTCCATGTTTAAAATGATGAATACACTGTTTACTCTGATTCAACCATTACACCATGCAAGCATGTATCAAAACATCACATTATACCGCCTAAAGATATACAATTATGTCTATCAAAAATAAAATGTTAATAGTGATAGCTATTCATAATCAACTGTTTGCCTAGAGTTAGCCCTAAACCTATCCCAAGTTGATAGAACTGTAAGTTATACAATTTTCATAAAGCTAATAGTCATTTTTCCAAACATTTTTTAGAAGAGTCTTAGCACTCAGAAGCTATGAGATTGCCTGACAATTACTGGAGAAGATTATTTCCAAAGGAACTATCAAGACTGCAGCGCACTGTAGCACATTTGCTTTTGCTGTTTCCACTTTTGTAATGCTCTTCGCTTCCATTTTTTCTCAGTTCAACCTCCTCCATGAAGTCTTTCTTACAGTTCCCATTCGGAAATAACATCTCACTTCTCAGGCTTACTTCAACACTTTATTGGACTTCCCGTGGGTTGTTATCCCTAACCAGTGTGTAAAATACAGGGGATCTGAGGAGGTAGAAGAGGAAGAATTCAAAAGTCACCATTAAGACAGATGGCCACGTTTGTGCTGTAGGACTCTGGGAAAGAATAAGCAGCAGAGAGGTTGTTCTTGTTATCATGGTTGTTGGGATGGTTTTTTTCCCAGGAAGAGGAAGAGGATAATAGGTCATTGGCAAAGGGGAAGAAAGGAAAATGATATTAACTAGAAAAAGAAATAAGCCACAAAAACAAAAGAGCAAAGTCACTAATACCGGTTCTAGAAATTTAAAGGAAGAGTATCCAATATGGTTTCTGGCAACTTGGGGAGAAACAAACAAACAAACAAAACAAGACTCTTGTGTTTCTTATATCTTAAATAGTTGTAAAAATAATATGTCAACTAATTTTTATTGAATACTATATACCAAACATTGTGCTGGATATTTTGCAAATATTATTACCTTATTTAATTATATAGCAACTCTATAAGTAGTATTATAATACCCATTTTACAGATTAGAAAACTGATAAAGGTTGAGTAACTTGCCCAAGTTTTCACAGCTAACAGGTAACAGACTAACTTCTAAGATCATGCTTTTATGCACTAGGCTATAATGTCCCTTAACATTGAGATTTGCTTAGACGGCATCATAATTTCCACATGAAATATACAGCAATATTCATGGCCTGGATGGAGATATTTCCAGCAAAGAAGATACCGATAAGCAAAATCTCTGGATGTTGTGTAGCATCTTTTTTATGTGCGTAGTTTATCTTGTCAACTAGGCAGGCTGCTCTTTGTGGATAGGATTCACAAACACACAGTCCAGGCTCAAACCAATTTATAGTTTGTATGAATTTGGACAAGTTACTTAATCTCTCATACCCTAGGTTCCTTATGTATAAGTGGGGATAATATCATTGAACTATCACGAAAATTAAGTTCCTATCTCCATAACCCTTCTCAGTGCTTTGCTCACAGAAAACCTCCAATAAATATTATCTTTGTGATTGTCGTGTTTTTTGTTGCTGTCAATGAACTATTGATGGTTAGTTGAAGATCCTTTGGTGAGAATACAGGCTAGACCCTCCTGATGTGTTATTTGTTAGCCCACAATATTGTTTGGACTTAACAGGTATTAAAATAGAAAAGCAAAATAATTGAGTATTTGCTTTATCCATAATGAAGTTTGGAATAAAAATATTATTTTTCACAATCTGTCATATTGTATATAGGTTAGATGCATCAGTTCATGTATAAATAGGGCACTTTCACTTAATTGTTTTTTTTTTAATGCTCCTACCACACTTTAGACAGGATATAACTTTTTCATTTTTATTAATGGCACAGTAAGGAGCTAATAAAATATTTAGGATATTTATTCCTTCATTATTTAAATTTAATCAGTTTTGTAGATAGACTGACATCATTTAAAGTATAAATATTTTGTAAGTCAAAGCCTGCATATGCCACTGCCATGCATTCTCAGCGAGATGAGTTCACCTGACCCTGATAAAAAGGTCTGCATCTTTTTTGTATCCAAATGGTTAAAATGCAATACATATATTCACACGTAGAAAATATGCTGCACAAATTTTTTTCTATAAAATTTGATATAAAATTAATTTATAATATGTATTAAAGCTATGGCTAAGATACTAACAAAGTAGAAATAGAGAAAGGCCGAGAGATAGATAAGGAAGAAAGTTGGCTGAGCTCGGTGGCTTAGTTTATAATCCCAGCGCTTTGGGAGGCCTAGGAGAGTGGATTGCCTGAGTCCTCGGCTTTGAGACCAGCCCGGGCAACTTGGCGAGACCTCGTCTCTACAATAAATAAAAAATTAGCTGGGCGTGGTAGCACAAGCCTGTAGTTCAGGTTATTTGGGAGGCTGAGGCAGAAGGATCACTAAAAGCCCAGTAGGTCAACAACGGGGTGGCCGTGAGTGTGCCACTGTACTCCAGTCTGGGTGACAGAGTGAGACTCTAACTCAAAAAAAAAAAAAAAAAAAAGTTTATCTAAGAAAAGGTAGTCAAATTTTTAAGTTAGTATGAAGTCAAATTTTTATTTATAATTTTAGTTCATTGTAGCAGAAGTTGTGTTACACATTGTGGAAGATAGGAGAGTAAATAAAATAAGCACTTATTTTCAAATAATCTTATAATGTATCATTGATTAGCATAATAAAGTCATAAATCAAGGGAAAATGGAGACTAGGGCCTTCATATAGTCTTGATACCTTTTTTCCATGACCATGATCATCATCATTATCATTATCATCATCATAGCTAACACATTTAGTCTGCTTAGGGTGCCATAACAAAATATTATAGATAAGGTGACTTAAACAACAAGAATTTATTTCTCATAGTTCTGGAGCTGAGAAGTTCAAGAGCAAGGTGCCGGCAAGGTAGGTTTTATTCTAAGTTCTCTTATCTTGGCTTCTCTTGGCTTGTAGGAAGCAGCTATCACCCCATAGGCTCACATGACTTTTTGTATGTGTGTAAGGAAAAAGAGAGGGAGACCAAGCCCTCTGGTATCTTTTCTTATAAGGGCACTAATCCCACCATGAGGGCCACCTTTGTGACCCTTGTGACCTCATCTAATCCTAATTACCTCCCAAGGGACCCATCTGTAACTACTATAACATTGAGGGTAGGGTTTCAACATATGATTTGTGGGTACCACTAGCATTTAGTTCATAGCACAAACTATATGCACAACTTACTTTATGTGTCTTATCTTGTTTAATCCTCATAGTGTTCCAATGAGGTAGATTTTATTACAACTTTGATTTCTCTTTCAGAGATAAAGAAACTTGGGTTTGTGAGTTGAAGTTCCATTTCAGAAAGTTCATACACCCAGTTAATAATCATTCTAAAGTTTTTGCAAAGATTCTCTTGTTGGTTGGTTGGTTGGGTGAATGGGTGGGTGTACGGGTAGATGTTTGATTGGCTGTTTCTCTGCAGCAAGGACTGTAAGTGTTAGGACCCTCTGTCGTGTGAACGGCACCTCAATTTTCCCTTTCTTGACAAGAAAAATGAACTGAAAGGCCTTGTTTTTCTTCATACATAAAATGAAATAAGTGGAAGTTTAAGTTTTGCTCCTATTCAACTTTTGCTCCCCTTTTCAAATATTTTGATATTTTAAAATGTAATGAGCATTAAATTGCAGCAACAAATTAAGCATCATAAAAGACTATATGTAGATTTCCATGAATCAAAAGCATACATTTTCTCTGAAATTATCCTTATGCTTATCCTATGAATATCAGAACCTTCTGAAACATTTCAGTAATTAAAATAGATATAACACTGCTGCCTATGAACCCCAATACCTAATTGAAATTTGCTGTACAAATAAAAGTTATTTAAGACTACATTCACTAGAAATCAAAATACTGAGAAAAAAATATTGTTGGGCTAATCAGAGTTTGGTATTGGATAGTCTTTTGTTGTAGATCTTTGGATTTGCTTAAAAGTGTTTCCAGGAAGAATAAAAATAAAATGATAGAGAACTAGAAAACACTAAAAAAAAATCGTGCCAATAATTCAAAGCATATCTTGTCACCACTTTTGTAATTAATCAACGCAGTAGGAACTTTCTGTGCTTCTTTGTGAGAATATTAATGTTCTGCCTGATTTCTACTCAACTTTGCCATGCCTACTTGCATACATAAGTACATATCCATTCTTTAATTGGCAGAGGACTATTTAAGCACTGAAAATAAGTAAGAAAACCCAGACCTGGAGCAACATGCTCAGCCTTTGGAGACACTGAATGTATTTTTGAGAACTGATGTTTCAATTACAGCATTGCTCAGGCTTCAGTCAGTCTCATTTCAACGAGAGGCAGAAAATCAATGATTATATGTTGTAACTTTCCACTTCAGAGGGCACAACTTGTGTTTTTATTACTAGTGTGCCAAAAGTCTTAGTTCTTAAATGCTGACAAATTGTCTGCGTCAATAGAACTATGATTCACTTAATTTATAAATGTATGTAACAGATAGGCTCCAATGTTCTAAAGCTGCTTTCCAAGCAGTCTGGTAAGTATAGAAGCACACACAGAGGCTTATTCTTGCGGAATCTCCTCTGGCATTTTAATCTTTCCCTTTCATTGTTATCTCTTCCTTACTTAAATAGAACACTTAAACAGCTTGGTTCTTGCTAATTCTTCCTGAAATACAATCAGCATTTGTTCATATTTCTTGTATCACCAGGATGAAAGAAAACAAACAGCCTATGATATGATGTTTGGAAACAGCCTGGATATAGGCTTCCTCCAGAAGGGACTTCTGGTCCTTATCTAAAAGACTCTCATAAAGATTCATGATTTAGATCCTTGTGTGGAACTTTATTCTTGCTAGGTTTTCTCAAAAAAAAGTCACAAGAAACTAGGAAGCAGAAGGTGTGATAGGGGAGCACAGATAATTCTATCATCACGAATACAGACTACCCTGCCATGAGCTGCATTTCTAAATCAGATTGATTTCTAAAGTTGGCAGAATCCTACCTAGTCTTCAGTGAAATTGCCTAAAGGGCTTGTTTGAGATGTTTCCTAACAGGCATTTTGAAGAACTTTGATATTCTTGTCATCTTATATCCAAAGGAAGTATAAAAGGAAATATAATGAATTGGTTCTGCAAAGAGACATTTTTAGATTTTATATGGCAGAATAGGTAGAATAAAAATACATTTAAGGAGAAGTTCTGATTATATAATGCTGAGTTGCTTTGCCAGCTATCTCCCTGAAATGCATTTTTCTAACACATTTGTTCCAAAGCACTTTCCACACAATAAGTATTCATTTCAACCAATGTGGGGATGACTCCATGGTTTATGTATGATGTAAGCATTCCAGGGTCGCTTCCAAAGTACTAATTTGACTCACAAAAAAACACTTTATTTTAAGCAAATTTCAAAGAAGAAAGGTTTAATTCTTGGAGTTTGCTTCTAACCGTTAACATGTTTAAAATGTATTTTAAAAAAGTCAAAATACGGTAGTTGGATATTTTAACCTCTTGGTTTTGTTCTTCTTGTAAATGTCTTACTTAATTCAGACCATAAATAATAACGTGATAAAGCAGTGTATTACAATATTGGTCAAATCAAAAGAACCATTTTTTGTGGGTAAAGGATAAAAAATTAACAATACTTTTTAGCTAATAAGCAGCACTTTTTAATTTTTATCACTCAAGTTTAAAAAGTAAACAATTGAATGACTTGGTTATTTAAATTAAGAAAAAAGGTCCAGGTTCGGTAGCTCAGCCTGTAATCCCAGCATTGTGGGAGGCTGAAGTGAATGGATTGCCTGAGCCCACGGGTTCAAGACCAGCCTGAGCAATTTGGCAAGACCAACCTCATCTCTACAATAAGTAAAAAATTAGCTGCGTGTGTAGTATGCGCCTGTGGTTCTGGCTACTTGGAAGGCTGAGGCAGAAAGATTGCCTGAGCGCAGCTGTTTGATGCTGGGGTGGCCGCGAGCGTGCCACTGCACTTCAGCCTGGGGTGACAGAATGAGACTCCAACTCAAAAAAAAAGAAAGAAAGAAAGAAAGAAAAAAGAAATAGGCAAAACGTCTTTAGTAAACAAAATGTTGGCTCATCTTCTTCACCAAATTATTCCTACCAAGTCAATGAGCAAAAAGAAATTTGGATTACTAAAATGAAGGCTTTAAACAATAAGCAATGCAAAATTAGAGGAAAAGAAATTCTGACTCTCAATATTTGATAACTTAAATGCAGTGACTCTCTCAAGGATAGTGTTCATTTCCAGGATGCAATTTGATTCAGCTTATAATAATGCCAAAAAAAAAAAAAAGATGAAGAAAGACACAACACACTCCTATTTATAACGCATCAAGATGACTCCCTAAGTAAAAAGAGACATGCAGTTTCTTGAAACAAGATTCCTGATAGTCAATAAATTTTACATCATTCAATATCTCATAAATTTTCATGCAACTCATTCCTTTGATACTGAGGCAAAGTAAAAAAATATATATAGCTACATTTTGTAGCACATTGTTTCAAACCATATTAAACATTTGCAAAAAGAATTTGAAGGTCAGGAAATTCTATTAATATCCAGATAATCACCACTAATGAGGTGATTATTCAGTGCCATTATACTAACTGCTGTAATTTAGATTTTATGCTTACCATTTTTCAAAATCATCAAAAGTTTTTTAGTTATATATTATTCTAATGGCAGAAAATATCTTTTTTCCCTTAAAGAAAGAGGCATAAAGAATCTGTGAAAAAAAAAAATTTAATGAATAAATTAGAATGTATTTTAAAACATGGGGTCTGAGCCGAGCTCGGTGGCTCAGTCTGTAATCCCGCGCTTTGGGAGGCTGAGGTGAGTGGATTGCCTGAGCCCGCAGGTTCGAGACCCGCCTGGGCAAATTGGCGAGACCTCATCTCTACAATAAATCAAAAAAATTAGCTGGGCATGGTGGCACGTGCCTGTAATTCCAGCTACTCGGAAGGCTGAGGCAGAAAGATCTCCGGAGCCCAGCAAGTCGAGGCTGCAGTGGCCAGGAGCGGCCACTGCACTCCAGTCTGGGCGATAGAGTGAGACTCCAACTCAAAAAAAAAAAAAAAAAAAACCATGGGGTCTGTAATAATAATAACAAATAGAAGTAATTCATACCCTATGCTCTGAGTTCTGATTCAATAGTAATTTATCTGTGTGCATTTTATAATATTTAAATATTATATATTATATACATATTTTAAAATATTATATATTATATAATTTGTTATAATTTGTATATTATATAAATTATACTAGATATTATATAAATATTTGCAAATATTTATAATATTTTCCCTAAATTCACCCACCTAAATACTTTTTTGGAAACAAAAAATTCTCTGAAACATTATGCTTGTTGGTGGCTTTCAGAACTACTATTCTCTTTTAAAGGGCAACACTATGGGAGACAATTGCAGCTGCAAATTTGGTATGGCAGATGAGACACTTTGGTGCCCAGGAAATGCCTCACCAAGATTATGCTGGTTTGGGGACTGGCCAAGGTTCTGAAGGCGTGATAAGCACGGTGTACTTCCCCAAAGGCAGGTACCCTGGTTATGTGACATTTCACCCTCAGCCTAACTTCAGAGCATGACCCAGGACGGAGAAATGGGACTGCCCAAACTTACAACAAGCAGCATTCCTGTCTTTCAACAGCAATCTTTCTTCTTTCACGCTAAGCTTATTTCTATTTCCCTTTTAAAGGGCAACACAGAGAGAAAAATATTGCCATGGTTGGCATCTAGTAGCTATGAGAAAATAATTTTTTTAATGTTTTAAATTGGAGTTATTTAGGTCACTTCTAAATCATATAATGGAAACCAAAGTTTTGGTGAGACCGTGCATAGTTGTTTGTTTGTTTTACACAACTATTCCACAAAAAACAGTATAGGGGAGGCAACATTTTATCTCTGAATTCTTAGGATTTGGGACTGGACCTGATAATCAATTGACATAAAACAAATTAACAGAAGAAAAGCATACAAATTGACATAGTATAAATTTTATATGATGTGGGAGCCCTCGTAAGAAAATGAAGCAGCAAGAGTCAACTAACTGGACAGAGAGTAGTAATTGGATAAAAAATAGTAAATTATGAAAGTGTGACACGCCAAAAGGTATTGGGCTTGGGCAGTTAAAGATGAAAAAGTAACTAGCAAGATAAAAATTATCTGAATAAGATTCGCTTGTACAGATTTTTCTTAATTCTGAATTCTTATCTCTGGTGATAAAAATATTTCTTTTTGGTACAGGAAGAACATCTTCCATATGGGAGTTCTGCCTTTTGTGTTTGGGAAGAAAAAGGGGAGGTCACAGTGCCCTCCTTGCACCTGCTGGAGTTTTTTTGTTTTGTTTTATTTTTTAGATGCTTTTAGCTCAAAATAATCCTTATGCCAAAATGACATATTTGGGAGTGGCATATTCTGCCACTCTTAAACAGTCTCTTTTCATTTTATTTTCCTGAATTTCAAAATCAAACTAATGCTAGTTGTATTTATATATGAAGCTTAGTAAAATTATAAATATACGTAATATAGTCCACTTAGACCATCACTTTAAATTGACCTTTGGTTTAAGACAAAATTAAAGTTTAAAGAAGTGTAGTGACTTTCTCAACACCCTACACTAGTAACTATAGATTCTGTAAGATACATGCAATTTATGTGGTAAATTATGCACATATTAATATTTAAGAGATTAATTAAATTAACGAGTAAGATATGTGTAATTTGTGTAAATTATGCAATATATGTATATATTATATAAGATACATAGAATTCATTTGGTTTGTTAGCTGTATCCTTTTAAATTTTAAGAACTTTATATATTTTCAAAATTATTAAATCCTATGAAAAAAGACAGAAGATTTTAAAGACAGATGAACTTTAACTTAGAAATATATGCATACATGTTCAATTTCTTACACGAAATCAAATAAATGTGGAAAATATGATTCATAATGGCACATGTATGGCATAGCATAGAATGATTACAGTAAAAAACAATTTGCTATCCAAACTCTAAAACATACGCAGAGTTGAAATTTACAATCAGGATATCACTTTCAGCATCCTTCTATTTTTAGCTTCGATAAACCATAAGCATCCTTCAATCTTCTTGCAGCATTGCATGGTGGTAGGAATAGGAAGACATGCTGCCCTTGCTGAACCACTTTCTCAGAGAAGATGCACCCATTCATGGCCCCCTTGTCTAGACACCATCCAATTATTCCTGGGCATCTCATGTGGCCTTATTTCTTTCATTTAACTCCACCACCCAGACCCAACTTTTTTTCCAGTGTTGGACTCTGACTAAAGGGCATCCAGTCAGATTTGGCTGAGTGGCACCAATCAGATAACCTCACAAGAATTTAAATGAGAGTCAGAGACTGTGGCTTGTTCACAGAGCAGCCAACATCCTAAACCAAAGCAACAATCCCACAAACTCCCTTGCTGCAATCCTGGATTTCAGCACACTTGCAAGACGTTTCTGCAAGATAGCTTATATCTAATATGCTTTTAGTAAGGAATTCTTTTTAAAAATCCACATTGTATATATAAAAGGTCATATTATACAAATCACATACAATAGTAGTCGCGAATTTGCTACAGGGGAATAATGGATAACCTAAAATGCCACATATAGATGGATATGCTATAATGTGGGCGAAAAACGTTAGCTACCAGAAACATTCACAAAATTTGAAAATGTGAAGATGTAGAGACTTTAAATTAAAGAGAGGCAGAATCCAATTCTTATCCATGATGGTAAATTAAACTGGTAAAGAGTGAAAAAGCTGGTAAGGATAACAATTTCCACATAAACATTTTTTGGGGGGAAATGAATAAAAAAGAATAAATTTTCTCATTTATACATATGTTGTATTGAGATTCCGCTAACAATTTTTTTGGAGGCTGATCTGTGATGTTTTCTGTGAGTACACTTAGAGGTAGAAATTTTAAAGAGAACAAAATTAAATCTTAAAGAAGTATAGTGAATTTCTCAACACCCTAAACTAGTAACTATAGAGCCAAGATTCACTTTTTTTTTTTTCTTTTTAAAAAATTTCAACAGCTTTAGGAGTTTTGGGTTTTGGTTACATGGATGCATTGTATAATGGTGAGGAAGTCTGAGCTTTAAGTGTACTTGTCACCTATACTAGTGCACATTGTACCCGATAGGTGATATTTTTAACCCCTTCCCCACTTTCCACCCTCCCCTCCTCTGAATCTCCAATGTCCATTATATCATTCCATTATGCCTTTGCAGACTCATAGTTTAGCTCCCACTTATAAGTGAGAACATGCAGTATTTGGTTTTTCATTCCTGTGTTACTTCACTTAGGATAATGGTCTCCAACTCCATCCAAGTTGTTGCAAAATACATCATTACCTTCTTTTTATGGCTGAAGTGTGTGTGTGTGTGTGTGTGTGTGTGTGTGTGTGTGTGTGTGTTATAATATAATATATATAAAACGTGATAGATATTATTTCACATTTTATTATCCACTGATCAGTTGGTGGGCATTTAGGTTGATACCACATGTCTGTAATTGTGAATTGTGCTGTGAGGAACATGCAAATGCAGGTGTCTTTTTTATATAATTACCCATTTTCCTTTCAGTAGATACTAAGTAGTGGGAATGGTAGATCTACTGGATGGAATGGCATATCTACTATTATTTCTTTGCGAAATCTCAATACTGATTTCCATAGAGGTTGAACTAATTTATATTGACACCAGCAGTGTATAAGCATTCCCTTTTCACCACATCCTTGCCAACATCTATTATTTTTTGATTTTTTTAATAATGGTCATTCTGACTGATGTAAGGTGGTTTCTCATTGTGGTTTTAATTTGCATTGAATGATTAGTGATGATTAAATGATGCTTAAATGATTAAGTGGTTAGCTTAAATGATTAAATGATGATTAGTGATGATTAAATGATTAAATGATTAGTGATGTTGCACATTTTTTCATATGTTTCTTGGCCATTTTTATATCTTCTTTTGAGAGATGTCCATTTCCTGACTTCAGGTCCAATACTTAAATGTTCTCTCTGTGTTAAAACAGTTATCTAGCAAGCCATCAGCCAATGGGAGATTCTGTATAATTCTTACCTTTTTAGTAGTAAAAACTTTTCATCATATGCCCGCCACATAATTTCATAAAGCAAGATTAAAATGTTTAGTCATGTTTAAGCAACATGAGACATGTTTTATACATGAGGAAAATAAAGTTTAGGGATATTAATTAATTTGTCCATGGGGACATAGCTAGACAATGCTCAAGATTAGAAGTCAGGTGTCAGATTTTTAGTCCAATATCTCGCAATACCTAATAAACACAATGTTAGTTGGTTATGTTGACATGAACTTTAAACTCCTTAAAGACAATGTGGATATAGATATCACACATTTGACAGATCGGTGATTCTAATGCATTAGGTACTTATAGTAAATAATACACATAGAAGTTATATATTTCTTTCTGGACTTGTTTTTACCTGTTTTTGAACTGCATATAGAAGAAATTATACAGAATATATTATTGTATGTCTAGCTTCTGCAACTTAATACACTTGTAGAGTAATACATATTGTTTTAAGTAGCAGTAGTTTATTTTTTCATTGCTGTATCATATTCATTTTCCCGTTATAATGTTGATGGACATTTGGATTGTTTCCAGTTTGAAGCTATTAAATTTATACTGATATCGATATTCTTAGGCATTTAGTTTGGTGCACATAAGTCCCATTACTGTTTGCTGTAAGCCAGAATTTCTGGGTCATTGTGTAACATGTATTCACAATTAGTAATGCCAAGTACTTTTCAAAAGTGACTTTACTAAATTGTGATCCTACCAGTTCACATTCTTGTCGATGCTTAAGTTTCATCAGTTTAATTTTAATTTTGATTATTCTATAGGTGTGTGGTTTCAATTTGCTCCTTCTGATTACCAATCGGTAAATCTTTTCATCTATGTATTTGCCACTAGAGTATTGTCTTCTGAAGTGCCCATTCAATTCTTTTGCTTATTTTTTATTGGGCCGTCTTTTGTTCTAATATTTATTTTTAAGGAGGTTATTATGGATTCTGGATACAAATCTTCTGCAAGTTGTGAATGTTGTAAATATCTTCTCCACTTTGATTTTTCACTTCCAAATGGTGTCTTTTGATTAATAGAAGCTTTGAATGTTTTTGTGGCCCACATTAACAATCTTTCCCCTATGATTTGTCCTTTTGGTGTCTCCTCAAATAAATCTTTGCCTATCCCAAATTCATGAAAATATTTTTCTAAGTTTTCCTCTAAAAGGCTATAGTATTAACATTCAAATTTAGATCTATAAATTTATATTTGTATATGATGAGATTCTCTTTGTTTCAAATGAATATCCAATTGACCCAGTGCCATCTACTAACAAGATAATCCTTTTTCCATTGTTCTGAAGTGCCACCAATATTAAAACTCAAGTGAATATGTATGTGTTGATCTGTTTTTTGGACTTTTACTTTTGGTTTACCTGTCTAAATTTGCACGAATACCACATTGTAGTTTTATAATCATCATATTAAGTGCAAATCCTTCAACTTTTTCTCATTTTTGAGGTAGTTTTGGTCATTCTAGGACTTTCTTATTTCTGTATACATAATTTAACAGTATATCAATTTGTGCAAACACACACACACCACACACTCACAAAACATTGCAATTAAGATTTAGAATGTATTTACTGTATAAATCAAATTAAGATTACAATATGAAGTTTTCCAAACCATGATTCAGGTATATCACTCTATTTATTTTGATCCTCATGAATTTTTATCAGTAGAGATAGTAGTATGCTTAGGAAACTACCTTACGTATTTCATTATATTTATTCCCAGGAGTTCAATTTTGTATGCCACTCAAAATAACATTATGATCTTAGTTTCTAAATATTTGTTGCTGAAAATTAAAATTCAATTGAATTTTTAAAATTTTGTAACAAACTTCCAAAATTTGCATATTAAATTCTATTATTTATTTATAGTATTCATTTGAAATATTTATTAATGCAATCCTATAATCCTTCTACATTTGTCTTCTTTATCTTCTACCAGTACAAATAATACATTCTTCTTTAGAATGAGTTCTTGAGGTTCAATCTAGTTCCTTTTGAAAAATTATTAATATTGATGGCCTGACTTGTTTCAGGTCTTTTCCACGTCATTTTAACTTATTCTGTTAGTACCATAGAGATGTAATGTGTTGCAATGTAAACACCCTTGGTTTTGAAATAAATAAGATTACAGATTACAATTTTTATTCTAGCTCCTAGATTTATTATTTGTTTTGCTTGAAAATGTTACTAAATCTCTTCAGTAGTTCTTCACCTATAAGTGAGCATGTGGTGAAAAACCTGTAAGATAACCACCAATGATCCTCACCTCCTTATATTAATGCCTTATATTATGCCCGCCCCTTGAGTGTAGGCTGGACTTAGTAACTAATAGCGTACGCAAAAAATGGTGTGTCACTTTCAAGGTTATGTTACAAAGAGACTGACTTCCATCTTAATGCCCTCTTTTGCTCTCCCACTCACTTATTCTGAGGGAAGCATCCCCCATGTTGTGAGCTGCCCATGGAGAGGTTCATGTAGATAAACTGAAGTAAGTCACCAGCCAATAGTCAGTGAGAAACTGAGACCCCAGTCCAAAAGCCTATGAGAAACTGCGTCCTGTCAACAACCACATAAATGAACTTGAAATTGGACCTTCTCCAGTCAAGCCTTCAGATGAAATCACTGCTCTGGCTGCCATCTTGATTACAGTATCGTTAAAGACTTTGTGGCAGAGGCACATAGCTAAACCACCCATAGAAGCTTGATTCACAGAAACTAAGAGATAATAAATCCTTACTGTTTTAAGCCATTAAATCTGGGGGTTATTTATTACACAGAAATAGATTACTAACAGAGTATATCCACCAGAGTTTATATGACCCTCAATAGACATTTAATATTTCTAATTAGTTGATCAATAAACAATTTTTAATGATCCAGAACAGTGTATGGAATTCTTTTTAAAATGCTTCAGGTAGATGGGTAAATAATATCTCTGCCCTCCAGAAGTGTTAAAGTGACCCTCTTAACATCTATACTTGTAAATACTAGCAGAACTAGAAATACCTGAGATAAAAGGAATCTTATAAATTTTAAAGGAGTGAGTGGTTCTATCAACTCTGGGTGATCACCTCAATCCCATCATTGAACTCATTTGTTTGTGGTATTTAGCACAAGGAAATTTCCTCCAACATTAAGTTATAAATGGATAGTTACTTAAATTTGTTGCAAAATCTCCATATCACAAATGAATTGTAGAATCTAAATCTAGTATGACTTCAGTATAAAACCTGATTAACAGTCATTATAAAAATAGAAACTCATAGTTTCTTCAGGCTATGATTCTTTTTGTGCATCTTAATGTCATAGTTATTTTTCCATCAAGCCATTGACTATTAGATTTAAATTTAATTCCATTAATATGACATATAGATTAGGGTTTCTTTCCATCATGTCTGCCCAAAAGCATTTTGGTCCCATCATGCTTTCATAAAATTTTTTTTTCTCCCTTAAGCAATATTTCTCAGTTAGAATGTTTTTAATAATTATTTGTAAGTACCTATTTTTCTAGATTGTTTGAAGGTATTTTACATTTCTAATTAAATTTCTAGAATAATGTTGATAAATGATAGCATTTAAAATACAATGTTAATGAGAACGTGGTCCCTAAGAGTATAAGGGTGATAAATAAAACTAGGAAGGAAAAATAAATAAGCAAATGAACTAAACTGAATATTATTATAAATATTATAAATATTTATTGCAATGTTTAAGATGCTTATATTCTAAACCATAAAACATAGCCATCAAGTGTAATGGAAATAATCCGACTCTGTATATCTTCTTACATTCTTCATAACTGTGGGAAAAAATATCACCTATTGAAAACTACCAATAAGCTCATTAAATCATGTCAGAGTTTTCTTTGTCGTGATTTTGGCTAATGAGCTTTTTCTTTAAACATAGAAAGTAGTAAATATGTAATGCCTGGTATGTTTAGGGTAGCAACTATCATAAATCTTTTATTTTTATGCCTTTTTCTTTTTACAGTTTTGAGTCAGATGTCTCCATTGCTGATATAAATTTTAAAAAATATATCGATCATGACTTAGACCCTTTCTGAATTAGCTCCTGTGGGCCAGCCCAACAACCCAACAACATTTTTCTTTCCTAGAATATAAGCGGTCTGGATTGTGCCTGTCCTTCCTAGAACAGGCCAGCCAGCCAACCAGAACCTGCCAGTGGCCTCAGAAAGCAGGGCTATTATTTTAATGTTTGGCTTGTCATTACTCTAGCTATAAAGCAAAAAGCATCAAGACAAAGAAAAACTTCAGTTGACTGCTAGATTTACTACCCAGTTCATGAAATTGCTAGAATTCATATTTGATCACGTTAGCAAGCAATATCATTTCATATTAACAGCCAGATTTAAAAGTAAAGTGAAGCATAACTTCCCAATTTACCAATGAGTCCCTTAGCTATATGATGCTTCTGAAAGACTTTGGCTGTGTCTGAGATCATTAAAAAAACAACTGCCAGTATTTAAATATATCTTGCAAATGTTTTTGAATACCTCTCAAACACGAAATTGCTTCAATAGCCTTAGTTTATTTCTGGCCATTGAAAACATTTGGATTAGTATTCCTAGGGGCTATTGGTATGTTAAGCATTTAATGGAATTTAAGTAGGCGATTTTTTGTTATACAATATTTGTA
>CAUYQG010234683.1:0-14417 GCA_963574415.1 Tarsius wallacei | reverse complement strand
GAGTCCATAATACTGAGTGACCTCTCACAAAAACAAAAAACTAAGTATCACATGTTCTCACTCATATAGTAGACCTTGATCATCCAACGTATTACCACAAGAAAATGTCTGACTGTGGTGGGAAACTGGGGGGGGGGGGGTGAGGGGGATGGGATTAATGGTGGGGGGTATCTATCTGAGGATGGGGAGACACCTCTTATCAACAAGGGTACCTGAACGAAATATTTTTGTATGCCTAACCCCTAACTGTACCCCACAATAACATAATAAAATAAAATAATAAAAAAAAAATAAATAAATAAATAAAAATATATATAGGCACCAAACACTAAAGCTCCTAGCTCTATAAACAAATTCTACAAGAGCTAAGAAAAGAGAGCAATAAAATAGAGATTTCAACACTCCACTAACAGCAATGAACAAATCATCAGGGCTGGAAGTCAACAAATAAACATTGGAATTAAACTGGACCCCAGCAAATGAATCTGAGACTTCTACAGAAAATTCTATCATCCAAACCACAGAATATACATTTTTCTCATCAGCATATGGAATATTGTTCAAGTGGGTTGATTAAATCTTAATAAATTAAAGAAAAATAGAAATCATATCAAGTACCTTCTCAGACCAAAGTGGAATAAAAATAGAAATGGACTCCAAAAAGAACACATACATGAAAATTAAACAACCTTCTCTTGAATGATCTTTGGGTCAACAATAAAATCTAGATGGAAATATAAAAAAATTCTTAAAATTAATGACAAAAATGTCACAAATTATCAAAACTTCTGGGACACACCTAAAGCTGTACACAGAGGAGAACTTATAGTGCTTAAGATCTACATTAAAAAGACTGAAAGATCACATATTGACAACCTAGTGTAACACCTCAAGGAACTAGAAAAACATGAACAAAATTAAAGCTAACAGAAAAAATAAATAATGAAGATCAGTGCAGAATTAAATGAAATGGAAGCCACAAAGACATACAAAAGAGCAATGAAACAAAAAGTTGGTTATTTGAAAAAGTAAACAAAATTGATTGGCTGCTAGCCAGATTAATTAAGAAACAAAAGAGAAGATTCAAATTAGTTCAATCAGAAACAGTATGGAGACATTACAACTGATACTATAGTGATACAAAAGATTATCTGAGAGTATCATGAACACCTCTAAGAAAGCAAACTAGACAATCTAGAGGAAACTGATACATTTTTTTTGAATCATACAATCTCCCAATCTTGAGTCAGAAAGAAATAGATACCCTGAACAAGAAGTGAGAGTGAAACTGTAATTAAAAATCTCCCAACAACCACAAAAACAGTCCAGGACCTGATGGGCTCACAGCCACATTCTACAGATTTTCAAAGAAGAACTGGTACCATTTTACTGAAGCTAGTTCACAAGATTGAAAAGGAAGGAATTCTCCCTAACTTATTATACAAAGTCGGTATCGCTCTAATACCAAATCCAGGAAAAAAGCACAGCAAACAAAGAAACAAAAAACTGCAGACCAATATCCATGATGAACATAGACACAAAAATATTCAACAAAATACTGGCTAATGAATGTAACAGTACAAAAATGAATGAATGAATGAGTGAATAAATCCACAATGATTAAGTGGGTTTTATCCCAGGGATGCAAGGATGGGACATATGTAGTCAATAAACATGATCCACCACATAAACAGAATTAAAAACAAAAATATATGATCCTTTCAATAGACAGAGAAATAAATATTTGATGAAACCCAGCTTCACTTTATGATAAAACCCTTAGCAAAATAGGCATAGAAGGAACATTCCCTAAGTTAATCAAAGCCATTGGTGATGAACCCACAATTAATGTCATCATGATTGGAGAAAAGTTCAATACTTTCTTCCTCGGAACTGGAACAAGGCAAGGATGCTCTCTTTCGCCACTCCTATTCAACATAATACTAGAAGTCTTAGGCAGAGCAGTCAAACAAGAGAAGGCGATAATATCTATAACAGAAACAAAGAACAGAGTACCATATGTTCTCACTCATAAGCAGACCTTGAACAATTATAATACTATAGGAAAGAGGTTGACCGTAGTGGGAAACTGTCAGGGGAGGGGGGTGGGATTGGCAGTTGAAGGAAACTGCTAGGGGTGGGAGGGGCATACCTCATCAACAAGGGTACCTGCTTAATCAATGTTTGTATACCTAACCTTGAATTGTACGCACATCTTTATGACTAAAATAATAATTACTGATGATAAAGTAAAAAAACAAAAAAGCAAATAAAAAGAAGAAATCAGACTATCTCTGTATGCTGATGAAATGATCTTGTGCCTACAGAATCCTAAAGACTCTTCCAAAAGATTCCTGGACTTGATAAATTTATTTGGTAAAGTTTCAGGATACAAAATCAACACGCACAATCAGCAGCACTGATATACACAATAAAAATTAACAATATGGTAAAGTGAATTCATAAATAAAAAACTTATTTCTTTGTAAGTACTAGTAAATAGACAAATTTTGACAGTAATCTGCAAAAGATTGAGAAATGTGGGAAGGGCCAAGGTGGCCAACTGAAGAAATCACAGAATTGCACCTCTCAGAGGCCAGTAAGAAGGAGCAGACCTATGGACTTGTGGGTTAACCAGAGAGTCCAAGCTGAGACGGTCACCCGGGTATGCAGAGGATGGACAATTCCAAGTGCTGGACACCCACAGAAGTGGACCTGACAGAAAATTAATAGAGTGTCTTTGGAGACAGAAGGGGTGAATGAAAATGATAGCTTTTCTTCTCTAAACACCTCACACAAGCAGTCTGCAGTCTCAGCTAAGGATGAGGCAGTCCATGCCCTTCTCACCACACCCAATTCACACTGGCCAGGTGCAGAGGGCTGCCCTAAATAGAGACAGGGGCAGGAGCCATGTAGAGCCCAGGAGTTCCATGCTGTCTACCTCTCCACAGAGAGGTTCAATGGGAAATACCCTGTGTGTAATGCATGGGCACTCCCTCTTTCCTCTCTCCCCAGCACCCAGCAGGTGCAATGTGGAGCTTCAAAGATATTTCACCAGTGGTCAGCTCTGTTGCAGCCTCAGGTCTGGGCAGCAGACATGGCTTGCCCTCATGGGACCATCATTGTTTCCATAACCCCTCCCATGAAGGGGTGGGATCAGAGGTGGGACAGTCCTGCACAGCAAAGCAATGGTGTGGTCCTGCCCACCTGAAGACAGAGGGAGAAATAATAACCTCCCCTTGCCTTCTACCCTGGGAGAAAGAGATAGGAGGAGGCTACTCTACACTCCCAAGAGCACTTGAGACAGAGAAGAGCTTCAGGGTCCAACCTGGCCACCTGCCAATCCTGTTGACAAAACATGCACTTTTAGGGTGGATGTCACCAGAACTCCAGCTAGGGCCCCTGTTACCTGTGCTGAAGGGAGGGGAAAGTCTCTAAAATAAGAGGTTATGATTCACCTCGTTCCCACCAGACCGCACTGATGAAACTGTTCCGAATGGATTTCCCATAGTTCACTACCTTTCTTGCCACCACTGCACCTCTCCACAGACAAACTAGAGGAGAGAGGACAGGCAAATAATTAATTTGAAAAAGCAACACCAACCCCCCCCCAACAGTAGCAACTTTATCTAATAAACAATAACAAAACAAAAACATAAAAAGAGTAGAGTTTGCCCATATAGATGAGGAAGAAGCAGGGAAAACCACTGGTCATCCCCAAAGCCTTAATGACTCCATACTCGCAAAAGGAATTCCCAGATTCCAAGCAATGAAACCCATCCAGATACGACCTGCCCCTGATGACAGACATAGAATTCAGACTATCGATAGCAAAGACACAGAACAAGATGCATGAGAAAGTAGACATATGGATCATCCAGGCCAGGAAAAAAACAATACAAGGAGTGAAAGCTGAACTGGCCATTATAAGAAAAGACCAAACTGAACTTCTGGAAATGAAGAATTATCTCCTATAATTTCAAAACAATAGCAAGCCTTAATAGTAGAATCAACCAGGTAGAGAAAAGAATCTCAGAGCTTGAGGATCGAACTATTGAACTAACCCAGTCCTGACAAAAACAAGAAGAAAAGGCTTAGGAAGAACAAGAAAAGCCTATGGTATGGTTTGAGATTCTATAAAGAGACAAAAACTATGGTTGATTGGCATCCTGAGAGAGATGAGAAAACTGAGAACATCTTCTTGAATGAAGAAAATTTCCACCATCTTGCTAGAGAGGCAGCCACGCAATGCAATAGATCCAGAGAATTCCTGCAAAGAATTACACAAGAAGACCATCCCCAAGGCACAAAATAATTCAAATTTTCAAGGTGAGCATGAAAGAAAAAAAATCCTAAAGGCAACTAAAGATAAGGGTCAGACCATCTGTGAAGGAAAATCCATCAGAATTGAAGCAGATTTTCAGTAGAAACTTTACATACCAGAAGGAACTGGGGTCTCATCATTAACATTAAAGAAAAGCAATTCCAACCCCAAATTTTCTGCCCTACCAAGCTAAGCTTCTTGAATGAAGGAAAATTAAAATCCTTCCCAGACTTCCACCCCTAAGAGAATATGGCACATCCAGACCAGACCTTCAGGAGATGCTTAAGAAAGTTCTAAGCACAGAATTCAGTTCGATTCAATTCAACTCAGTGAAAAACATAAGCAAACACAGAGTTCACAGATCATACAAATCAACCACAAATACTAAAAAAAGCAAAGCAGAGCTTTAAAAGAAATATGATGGGATCAAAACTCCATACATCAATAATTAATTTAAATATGAACAGACTGAATGCACCACTCAAAATGCATACAGTGGAAAATTGGCTAAAGAATCATGATCCATCCTTCTGCCTTTGGGAAACAATCTCTTTGCAAATCATAAACACAGGCTCAAGGTAATGGATGGAGAAAGATCTTCCAGGCAAATGGAAAACATAAAAGAGCAATAGTAGCTACCCTTATATCAGACAAAACAGACTTTAAATCAATAAAAGTTTAAAAGGACACTGAAAGACACTACATAATGATAAAAGACTCAATTCACCAGCAAGAAATGTCTATCCTGAAAATGTATGCACACAACATAGAAGCACCCAGATTTATAAAACAACTGCTAATTAAACTAAGAAAGAACATAGACAGCTATACAATTATAGTCAGAGACTTTAACAACTTGCTATTAGCCTTAGACAGATCATTGAGACAAAAAGCTAACAAGGAAATCCAGAACCTTAACATGACACTCGATCAATTAGACCTAATATACATCCACAGAATACTTCACCCAGCTACCACAGAATATACATTCTTACCATCAGTACATGGACCATATTCCAAGATCCACCATACTCAGACATAAATCAAGTGTGAACAAATTTCAAAAGGTTGAAATGATACCAAGCATTTTCTCAGACTACAGTGAAATAAAAGTGTATATTACTCACAAGATGTTCATTCTACCCAAGGCAATCTACAGATTCAATGTGATTCCTATCAAATTGCCAACATCATTTTTCACAGTCCTAGAAAAGGCATTATGGAAATTCATATGGAAGCAAAAAAGAGCCTGAATAGCTAAAGCAATACTCAGCAAAAAGAACAAAGCTGGAGGCATTATACTTCCAGGCTTCAAGCTTACCACAATGCTATAGTAACCATGATAGTATGGTACCCATACATAAATAGACAAATAGACCAATGGGACAGTACAGAGAATCTGGAAATAACACCACAGACCTTCAACCAACTCATTTTTGACAAAGCTAACCAAAGCAAACATTGAGGATAGGAAAACATAGTTAGCAAATGATCCTGGGAAAACTGGCTCGCTACATGCAGAAGGATGAAACTTAGCTGGGCTCGGTGGCTCAGCCTGTAATCCCACGCCTTTGGGAGGCTGAGGTGAGTGGATTGTCTGAGCCCGGGGGTTTGAGACCCACCTGGGCAAGCGAGACCTCATCTCTACAATAAATCAAAAAATTAGCCGGGCGTGGTAGCGCGTGCCTGTAGTTCCAGCTACTTGGAAGGCTGAGGTGGAAGGATCACCGGAGCCCAGCAGGTCGAGGCTGCGGTGGCTGGGAGCGGCCACTGCACTCCAGTCTGGGCGGCAGAGTGAGACTCCAACACAAATAAAATAAAATAAAATAAAATTGGTGTAAGTATCTACAGAATGTATAATTTAAACTAACCACAAAGCTTTACATCTTCATTTCGACTGTTCTGTAGCAGAATAAAGCATTTGAAAGGAAACAAGACCCCCTTTCACACGTGGGTTATAAGTTTCAGTCCTGGTCTCTGTCTTGATTTTTATCAGTCTTGTGTAGATTTTATGTTTCATATTTTAAGTTCAAATCCCACATTGTAAAATTTGCACATTTTGTGCTGAAGCTTTGTGTTTGGCTGCACCTGCATAGGCTGCTACAAATAGAATAAAGAATTTCATGGCCTGCAAAATAAAATAAAATAAACAAACAAATAGCATCATAGATGTAGAGAAACCCACAAGAGATGACACAATGAACCCCTACTTGTAGCAGCCTGGATGTTAGTAGCTCCCCCCAAAATAGAGAGATTTGAGGGAAAGAGTGTTAACTGAAGCCCAAGCCTGGGCATGGTGGCTCATGCCTGTAATCCCAGCACTTTAGGAGGTAGAGGTAAATGGATGCCTGAGCCCAGGGGTTTGAGACCAGGCCAGGAAACATGACAAGACCTTGTTTCTACAGTAAATCAAAAAAATTACCTGGGCAAGGTGGCACGCACCTGTAGTTCTGGCTACTTGGAAGGCTGAGGTGAAAGGATGGCCTAAGTCCAGAAAGTTGAGTCTGCAGTAACCTGGGCCACAGAGTGAGACTGACAAAAACTACAGCCTAGGCCAGGTGCGGTGGCTCACACCTATAATCCCAGCACTTTGGGAGGCCAAAGTGAAAGGATTGCCTGAGTTCCCGGATTCAAGACCAGCTTGGGCAACTTAGTGAGACCTCATCTCTACAATAAACCAAAAAATTAGCCAGGCACGGTGGCACGTGCCTATAGTTCCAGCTTCTTGGAAAGCTGAGGTGGAAGGATCACCTGACCCCAGCGGGCCAAGGCTGCAGTGGCCGTGAACGTGCCACTCCACTCCAGCCTGGGTGACAAAGCAAGACTCCAACAAACAAACAAACAAACAAAAAAACTAGAGCCTAGAGGGAAGAGTCTTGTGTACTTGGCCTACTTTAGAAGGGAAGTGGCTTTCAGTGGGGAAGTAGTCAGCTCAAGGCAACCTGATAGGGAGGGAGCTAGGAGAATCAATATCCTGACCTCACGCTCCTCCCTTTGACCTGTGCAGCGATCATTGGTGGCTGATCCTCAGTGGAAGACAGGGCATAGAAGCCTTTGATCCAGTCTTTACACGTCTGCCTCCTGGGGCCCAAAGCAGGACATAACAGATGGAGTGTGGACCCAGGGGCAAACACAAGTTATCCAGCTCACACTTCACATTTTTTGCATGCCCTGAGATATGAGAATCATTGCGATCTGAATGCTGCCTACCTACCTTGCCTCTTCTCTACCCACTCCCCTGTAAAATGCGGGCATAGATGATACTAGTGTCTAATTTATTCCTGAAACAGTATGAGGGTGAAATGAGTTAACCTGTGTAAAACATTCAACTTGACATACTGCTTTGCAACAGTAGGAGTTCAAAAAATATTATTACACAACCAGGCATGGTAGCTCATGCCTGTAATCCCAGCCCTTTGAGAGGCCAAGGTGGGAGGATCAACAGAGTGAGACCTCATCTCTACAAAAAATAAAAAAAAATTAGCCAGCCGTGGCGGTGTGCGCCTATAGTCCCAGCTGATCATGCCGCTGCACTCCGGCCTGGGCAACAGAGTGAGACTCCAACTCAGATAAATAATTATGCTGTGAATTAACACTGAGAATCTGTGCTAAGTGTTTTAATCTGTATCATCTCAATTATTACAGCAAGCTTACAAGGTAGGTATCGTCTCCGTTTTAGACATGGGGCTAGCTGAGGCTCAGTAAGCCTTAATGACGTGCCCAAGGCAGACCAGGCTTCAAAGTCAGGCCTGTGTTACTCTAAAACCTGTGTTCTTTGCCCTGTAGCAGAGGCTGCATGCAGTGAGGGCCTTCTGCATAGAGTGACCACTGGCCAGTGGAGTGACTCCCCTATACTTCACTGTGAATCTCAAGCATGGGCCTTCATTCAACAGGGGTCAGGTGAACATGTAACCTTCATCTGACTCTTGAGGCACACGATCTCTGAATCATCTTCATATGCCCATAAGATGCTCACTTATTGGGTGCTCATCAATGCCTTTTGAATTAAATAATGCAATAGAAGACAGGCTGTCTCCTTTTGCTCTTGCTAATGCTGTTTCCAATGTACTGTGGTCATTCCTGGGGGAAGGCGAAGCTTGAATTCTAACTCCCAGTCTAGAAGGAGCAAGCCTAAGATTTATTCAGCAATGTCATGACCAGGCATTGTTCTTGATGCCTAACTTGTAATAATTCATTTCATCACCATGACAAATCTATGGGGTAAAAGTGATCTTTATCCCTATTTTATGCTTGATGAAATTGAAGTGCAGAACAGTTAAGTCAACTTACTCCTGGTAACAGAGCTAGAAAGCAAGGCGAGATTTTGAATCCAAGCAGTATGATACAGAACTTGTACTTTAGAATTTTCAGGTAGCCACCCTTATCTTTCTCCCCCTCTATTTCTGTCCCTCTGCAGCCTTCTCCTCCTGACCTGCAGCATGTCCCTGCTCACCGTAGCCCAGTGGGCCACCTATAAGTTATCGCAGATGCTACTTACTGTTCACGGTTAAAAGCAAAACCAAATGCCAGTATCTTGGGCGTCCACTTGTCTTGACACAGATGCTTCTTACTTCCTTATCTTTGTCAAGCACATTTAGCGATGAAGCTGCTGGAAGGGGTTCGTGTAAGCTTTTCTTCCTCCTCACGGAAGATGCTCGGTCTGAGAGCTCCTGGTGACAAACCAAAACCTAGACCTTCATGGCAAAGAGCTATGGCAGAAAATTGAGATGAGAGCTGTAAAGCCAACAGCTCAAAGGCTAGACCAGTCTGCAAATCTTGGCTGGCACAATGCTAATGTATTGAAATGATTGCTGGTGCACCAATTATCTCATGTAACTGAAATAGTAATAGGCTCCATTTAAATGTATGAACCTAATCTATGTTATTTTGCAATTCAGTAATTACTACCTATTTTCCCACCCTAGGCAGCCATCTCCTCCCCCCCTTATATTCTTTCACTGAGTTTATATTACAAAATAAACATAATGAATGTGGTTTGGGCACAGCTCTTCCGTTCTCTGTATGAGTAGCCATAAATTTACATGAAAATAGTCGTTAATTAATATGAAACCCTTTCCAGGTTGAGTTTCCCCAAAACAGACTCTGACAAAAGTTAGCATGCAAAACCTTTATGAGGGATGCTCTTAGGATTGCTGCTTGAGGAATGGAGGGGTGAAAAGAAGGTTTAGGAAGATGTTTAGATGCAAAGACCTCAGCTGACCCCACAGGGCTGTCCTGCAGGTTGGTGGCTCTTCAGAGTTGGCCAGAGTTGGGGATAGGGAACCAGGCATGTATACTCCCATATTTGTTAGTCACTAGGGGCAAGCCAGTACTGAAAGGACAAGTGATATTAGATCAGGCAGTGTTCTTCAAGCCCAGGCGATCACCAAAGACAGCTAAGGGCGGTCTTCTACAGCACTCCTGGGAGTTAGGGGAATACGTCTTTCATTCCTACAAGGGGAGCTAGGTGGTGCATGTCAGCACCCACCACAGAAACTAGTTAATGGTAACTCATTGCTTAGTTTCCAAACTCTAAGAAAAGTCACGCCACTGCATCTCCCAACCCACAGCACATTTCATCATCCCAGTCAAGTCATCAGTCAGTTTCACAGGCCCTGTCAAATTATTCTGAGACTATGGCAGAAACAAAGATCATAGATGAGGCTTATTCCTACAGGGGAAGGAGACATACAGTCGGCACTCCTATCCACAGATTCAGAATCCTCAGAAAGGATGCCAAATGTGAGACATGAGTATCAGTGGGATTTGGTAACCAAAGGGGTTCTGGAACCAATCCACCACAGATATGAAGGGCCAACTGTATTTACAACTAAGTATAAGAAGTTCCCAGCATACGAACAATTTTGGTTCTAAAAGCATGTTTCTAAGTCCATCTGCTGTAAGTCCAACAAAGTTAGCCTAGGTACCAAACTAACACAACTGGCTACATGGTATGTATGTATTTAGCAGGTTATATAGACACCAGGTGAAGAGAAATAATACATTAAAAAAGCACTTGTGCAGAAAGTTTGTAACTCGAAATTTCATATGTAGGGGACTTACTGTATAGTGCAAGGCAGCTGCATGAAGGGTCACAGAGCAGACCAGGCAAAGTGCATCTGAAGAATAGAAGGAAAAAGACATTTTCTGACAAGAATTGAAGAAGATGCTGAGCCAGGTATGGTGGCTCAGGCCTATAATCCCAGGACTTTGGGAGACCGAGGTGAGAGGATCACTTGAGCCCTGAATTCGAGACCAGCCTGGGCAATATACTGAGATCTCATCTCTACAAAAACAAAAACAAAAAATTGCTGGGATGGTGGTATATGCCTGTAGTCCTAGCTACTTGGAAGGCTGAGGCAGAAGGATTACCTGAGCCCAAGAGTTCAAGGTTATAGTGAGCCATGATCATGTCACTGCACTCCAGTCTCGGTAACAGAGTAAGACCCCAACTCAAAAAAAAAAAAAAAAGAAAAGAAAAAGGTGATATATTAGTTTTCTAGGGTTGCCATAACAAAGTACAAATAGACTGGGTGTTTTAAACAATAGAAATTAACTTTCTCACAATTCTGGAGCCCAGTAGGCTGAGATAAATGTGTTGGTAGGGTTGCTATCTTCTGAGGCCTTTCTCCTTGGCTTGTAGATGGCCATATTCTCCATGTGTCTTCATATCATCTTCCCTTTTTACCTGGCTATGTCCAAATTTCCTCTTCTTAAAAGCGCACAGGTCATTTTGGATTAAAATCCACTCAAGCGACTTCACTTTTAATTAAAGATTAAAAATTCTATCTTCAGGCCGGGTGCAGTGGCACACGCCTATAATTCCAGCACTTTGGGAGGCCAAGGTGGAGGATTGCCTGAGCCCACAGGTTCAAGACCAGCCCGGGCAACTTGGTGAGATGTCATCTCTACAATAAATCAAAAAATTACCTAGGCGTGGTGGCGCGTGCCTGTAGTTCCAACTACTTGTAAGGCTGAGGCAGAAGGATCAACTGAGCCCAGCAGGCTGAGGCTGCGGTGCCACTGCACACCAACCTGGGACACAGAGTGAGACCCCAACTCAAAAAAAAAAAAGATTCTATCTCCAAATCCAGTTACATGCTGAGGTACTGGGGGTTAGGAGTTCAACATATGAACTGCATTGAAGAAAGCACAACTCGACCCATAACAGTGGCTTGGAACTGGGCTTCTTCAAAAGTTGATAGGATTTTGGTATGCAGAAATGAGAATGGAGAAGGGCATTCCCAAGGAAGGAAGAGAGTTTAACAAAGCCCTGAGAGGAAGGTGAACGTACATAAAGGGAATAGATTATACTCTGACCCTTTTAGCTTTGTCATCAGAAAACATGGAGTGATTGAGTTCAGTTGACGAGTGGGTAGACTGCGGCAGAGAAAAGATTGTAAGGTAGAAAAAGGGCCTAATAATGAAGGTTTTAAATGTGTTTTATTGCATAATAGGCAGGAACCTTAGCCCATAGACTCATCACTAAAGATATGTCACAATCCTTTATTTCTAACTTGGGGGAACCCAAAAAAAAACCAGAATTTTTTTTTGGCGGACAGGCCTGTTGTAATACAGGCTTCCCCTGCTAGGTAAGTGTGTTAAAAACCCACCAGTATCCGTGTACCAGTTAGCATTGTTGTGAGAGGCTGAATTTGGCTTCAGGAAATTTTTCTGGGAGAATCTTTCAATGCATTTGCCCATTTCGGATGGGTGATTTACGAGCACACCTGTCCACGCTGCACTGAGCATTCAGCAGTCTCTGATCAAAAACGGCATGACCCCCGTGCCCCACCGTCCTATTTAACCGATCTCACCCAGACTTTTTTTTTCTTCCCCAGATGAAAAAAGTCCTCAGAGGGAAACATCTTGCCGATGTGGAAGAGGTGAAACAAAAATCTGCAGAAGCACTAAAAGGCATCAAAATCGACAAGTTCAAAAACTGTTTTGAGCAGTGGGAAAAACATCTTGATAGATATATTGCCTCAAACAGAGAGTACTTTGTTGGTGACTGGAGTTTAAACATGTAAGAATAAATACACAATTTTTTAGAAATAAATCCTGGGTTTTGGGGGGTCCCCCCTCATATAAATAAATTTAATTTCTTCTTCAAGCCCTGTCCTGCTGTGCTGATAGAAAATGAATGTCAGTCATTCTTTGGGTCCCACCTAGGGGTGTGCTGTCAAAGGAAGCTCTTACAGAGTCAAAGCAGCAGGGGTGGGCTAGGATCCTCTGGTCCTTGGCCATCTCTGCACAGAGGCTGCAATAGATTCAGCCCTTGTCCCTGTCCACCAAGCTCCTTCCAGTACAGTGGTTCTGTGTAGTCATGTCAAACTCAGGACATGGGACTCATTGTTCAGGCCACAAAGTCTTAAGCTAGAGGCTGGTTTTCTTCCGGTCCACAGAGTGGTATTTAGACATGTGAGTTAATATTTGCTCTAGAACACCCGGATTTATTGTTTTTTTGTTTTTGTTTTTTTGAGTCAGAGTCTCACTCTGTCGCCTAGGCTGGAGCGCAGTGGCACGCTCATGGCCATCGCAGCCTCAGCCTGCTGGGTTCAGGTGATCCCCCATCAGCCTTCCAAGAACCTGGACCCACAGATGTGCTCTACCACACCTGGCTAATTTTTTGATTTATTGTAAAGATGAGATCTTGCCTAGTTGCCCAGGCTGGTCTCGAAACCCTGGACTCAGGCAATCCTCTCGCCTCCGCCTCCCAAAGGGATTACAGGTATGAGCCACTGAGCCTGACCTGTTTTGTTTTGGTTTTTAACTGAGAGATAAGGTAAGTCTGGGTCCCCATCTTCACCTAGAAATATCAGGTTGGAATTAAGTAGTGGTTTCACCTTGGAGAGCCTCTTCACTGGTTAGTGTTACCTACCTGGCCCTGAAACTATCTGAGTTTGCAGCCCCTGCCCTACTGGTCCCCTGCAGTTGTTCCTCTTAGAAACCTAGTGTTATCTTCTGGATACTGTCCAGGAGGACCATGGGCCTCTCTGGTGCTCCAAAAAACCCAGAGACTTTCCCTCTCTGCCGGGCAGCCTGGAAGGTCTGTCTGCAGTCTGGAGGAAGAAGTTTCTCCTCTCTCAACTTCTTCGTCCAAGCCCCTTTCCCACAGAGCCCTCCTTTTTACCTTCTGTGGAAAACTCTCAGTTCTCCCATAGATTGGTTGTGCTTTTGCACATAAAGACAATATGTTCCAAGCTGAGCAACAAAGCGAGATCCCATCTCTAAACACATTTTTTTAAATTAGCCAGGCATGAATGGTGGCACGTGCCTATGGTCCCAGGTACTTAGGAGGAGCTGAGTCTAGAGGATCATTGAACTCAGGAGTTTGAGGCTACAGTGAGGTAGGCTTGTGCCTGAGAGACAGAGAGAGACTCCTCCCTCCTTCCCCCTCTCTCTAAAAAAAAAAAAAGACAAAATGTCTGACAGGCTTATGTTTTCCACAATGTTTGAAAGCAAAATTGAGGCTGGGCACAGTGATTCAAGCATGTAGTCCCAGCATTTTGGGAGGCCAAGGTGAAAGGATTGCCTGAGCCCAGGAGTTCGAGACCAGCCTGGGCAACTTGGCGAGACCTCGTCTCTACAATAAATTTTTTAAAAAATAAGCTGGGTGTGGTAGCACACATCTGTAGTTTCAGCCTCTTCGAAGGTTGAAGTGGAAGGATTGCCTGAGCCCAGCAGGTCAAGGCTGTGGTGACCGTGAGCATACCACTGCACTCCAGCCTTGTGACAGAGTGAGACTGCAACTCAAAATAAAAGCAAAATTGGCCAGGCACAGTGGCTCACGCCTGCAATCCCAACCCTTTGGGAAGCTGAAGCAGGAGGATTGCATGAACCCAGAAGTTTGAGACCAGCCTGGGCAACATAGTGAGTGAGACCTCCTCACTACAAAACAAAACAAAACAAAACAAAAACCCACAAAACTTAGCCAAGCATCTGGGCACATTGGCTCATGCCTATAATCCCTGCACTTCGGGGGGCCGAGCTGAAAGGATTGCCTGAGTCCATGGGATCGAGACCAGCTTGGGCAACTTGGTGAGACCTCATCTCTACAATAAATCAAAAAATAAATTAGTCGGACGTGGTG
>CAUYQG010234681.1:0-12771 GCA_963574415.1 Tarsius wallacei | reverse complement strand
TGATTATTGTAGCTTTAGTAAAGTTTGAAGTCTGATAATGTGATACCACCTGCTTTGTTTTTTTTTTTTTGCTGAGGATTGTTCTGGCTATTCTTGGTCATTTGTGTTTCTATATGAATTCCTGTATTGTTTTTTCTAGCTCTGAGAAGAATGTTGCTGGTAATTTGATGGGTATTGCATTAAATCTGTAGATTGCCTTAGGTAAGATGGTCATCTTGACAATGTTGAGTCTTCCAATCCATGAGCATGGGATATTTTTCCACTTGTTTGTGTCATCTTTGATTTCTTTGAGCGGTGTTTTGTAGTTTTCATTGTAAAGATCTTTCACGTCCCTGCTTAGGAAGATGCCAAGGTATTTCCCTTCTTTTGTGGCTATTGTGAATGGGATTGTGCTTTTTATTTGGGTTTCTGTTTGTTTGTTATTGGTGTAAAGAAATGCTATTGTCTTTTGCACGTTTATTTTATACCCTGAGACTTTGCCAAAGTCCTTTATCAGTGCAAGGAGGCTTTTGACAGATTCTCTTGAATTTTCAAGGTATAGGATCATATCATCAGCAAAGAGGGATAACTTCACTTCCTCTTTTCCTATTTGGATACCCCTGATTTCCTTCTTATCCTGCTTTAAAAAAAATTTTTTTTTCTTTTGTAGCTGAGTTGTGCTAAACATATAAGCCGCTTGAATTTAAAAGTACACATTTCCTCCCACCACTGCCCTTGGAATGCGACCCTCCTCCTCTTCTAGCATGGCCTTGCCCAACTGATTTGGAAGGCCAATTTTATCTAGTAGGCCAGTACTGGTGCTAAAGAAAAAAATGGCCAGTGACGCTAGATCACATTTAAAAAAACACTAAAAAAAAAGAAACGTTAGAAAAGGTCCAAGGCTGTCAGGAGCGTGTCTTGAAAACCTGGTGTGGGCACTGCCTACCTCCCTTCATTTGTGAGTTCAAGGACATTTGACTGTTATAAGCCAGGGCTCTGGAAACATGGGTTTGTTACAGTTGTGTTTAAAAACAATTCACAGCTATCATTTTTAAATGCTGTTATTTTCCCTTCCTTCCAAATGTTGCAATTCTCTGCCCCTTCCTCTGGACAGCTGTAAAAGAATATGTTGTAAAATCCAGAATGTTATCTAAAAATATCAGCATGACCAGGGGACTTTCACGGTCAGAATATTCTGAGTCATACTGTAACTGCATGTAGTCTTCAATCTCAGGGTAGGTAAAGAGCTACGAATTTTGAGTATAAAAACTAGAGTGAGTTTGTGTTGCTTCGAGTGGGGTTTTTGGTAATGATGCCAACCCATCTCCCTGTAACCTTGTTGAAGAATAAACCCATTTTCTCCCAGCTTGCTGCTTCTTATCTTTGACTGTGAGGGAAGCAGCTGATTTATTAATCAGACCATTAAAAAAAGGACAGTTGACTAGCCTATTATGTGTTGAAATTATTATTTTTATTTGTTTTTGAGTCAGGGTCTCACTCTGTTTCTCAGACTGGAGTACAGTGGCACAATCACAGGTCATCACAGCCTTAACCTCCTGGGCTGACCAGATCTACCTTCCTTAGACTCTGGTGTAGCTGGGACTACAGGCATATGCCAAAACTACTGGCTAATTTTTTTGATTTTTTTTTTTTTTTTTTTTCCTTTGGAGAGACAAGGTTTTGTTATGTTTTCCAGGCTGGTCTTGAATTCCTGGGCTCAAGTAATTCTCCTGCCTTGGTCTCCCAAAGTGCTAGGATTACAGGTGTGAGCCATTGTGTCTGGCCTGAAATTAATTTTTAGAAAAAGTCACAGTGAAGCATCTTGAACATTGACACCTCTTAAAACACATTCTTTTCTGCAAATTAATTTTTGCTGCTGAATCTTTTTATCTTTTTCTACTAGGTTCTAAAGATCAGATAATACACAAGCCTGCAAATGAAAATGTGATTACAAAAAGCAAACATTATGAATAGCTTATGATTTGTGTTGACCAGTGTTCCAAAGGGGTTCACATGGAGACAACATTAAATTCATAGGATTCTTGGAAGATTGCATGGGAAACAGGCCCATTTAACTCATTATTCAATGAGTTGAATTGTTTTCTCTTCTTTCCTGAGCAAGACTGTAAAACCATTTAAAATTGAAACTCCAGCAATTTTGAACAATTGTTTAGAGCATCAGTACCCAACCTTTTTGGCATCAGGGACAGGTTACATGGACGATAATTTTTCCACAGATGGTGGAGTGCGGTGGGGGGGCAGGGGAGAATTAACAGGTGTTAGATTCTCACAAGGAGCACAAACCTAGATCCCTCACATGCGCAGTTCACAGTAGAGTTCACGCTCCTAGGAGAATCTCATGCTGCTGCTGATCTGACAGGAAGCCGAGCTCAGGCGTTAATGCAAGCGGCAAGGAGCAACGGTAAATACAGCTGAAGCTTCAATTGCTGGCCCACTGCTCACCTCCTGCTGTGCGGCCAGTTTCTACCAGGCCACATACAGGTACCAGTTCTAAGTCCAAGGAGTTGGGGACCCCTGGTTTAGAGCATTGGCCTAGAAGCAGAGAAATGGGCAGTTTGGAATGGATGAATAGGAGGAAAGAAAAAAACTCTTAACAACATTGAAATTAGATTACAAAATTTATATATAAGAGAGGCAGTGCTACATTATAACATTGCTGCAGGAATTAATTAGTAAATTAAGAAGGCAAATATTCAAAGGAATCATTTCACAAAGTTGTGAAACAATGATCTGGCTAATTATTAATCCTTGTGAAAACAGGAATTAAACAGAACAAAGAATTTAATTTTAAACAATTCAATTGCATTGATTGCTTTAAGTTTGTTAGACATTAAGCGAACCTGAATTGGGTGTCCATGAACTGCCAGATCAGAAGGGAGATCAGCATCTCAAAAGGTATTATATAATAATTATTACATTATTGTTATCATAGAGGAACAGTAAAGTTTTTTTAAACAATGCCATACACAGGGACTGGTAATACACCTAGATGCAAATCTGCACCATAGAATAGAAGTTAGGATTGGCTACCCCTAATCATGGGATAAGCCTTCTGGATAACAAACAAATCAAGAAAGACATTTTGTTCTTCCTGTTAGCTGTGAGGTATTCCATCAGGTAGCTGTACCTGTGTTTCTTACCTGAGCACATAACCCGTGGGCAGTTGTGGTCAGCTATAGGACTATGGCTGCTTGGACTTTCCCCCATGTGTCAGGTGTCTTCTCACTCTAAGACTCAGGATGAAGGAACAGAGGAAAAAGAGCAAAAGCCAACCACACAAAGGTTCTTTAAGTTTCTGGTGCATCACAGAGTGCATTTTTGTATCCCATTTGCCACAGAAAGTCACATGGTCAAAGCCAATGTCAGTAGAGATGGTGAAGAGTGTACTCCTCCCCAGGGGAAGGCCCTGGTACTGCCAGTCACATGGCAAATGTGAGAATGTTTGGTCTTCTTGCAGGGAAAGGGTGAATAAGTAATCAGGCCAATAATACAATCTGCCACGATATTTTGAAGGAAAAGGAGTCATGTGATAGAATCCAAGCCCTACAAATGTTTAAAACTTGAAACTTCCAGGGTGAAGTAGAAACAATTTCAGAATCTGGAGGCAGTGGGGGCAGAGGGAGCAGGAATGTTAGTAAGTGAAAACTTGCACTTTCACAGGAAGAAGACAAAACACGTTCCACCATGTAGCACACATTAACTCATGGAGCCGTTCTCCTCCTCTTCCCAGGACTGGGGTCTTTCAGGATGGTGGTCAGGGTATGAATGAATGCAGGCTGTCTGCTGCTGCATAGAGGACTCTGGAGTCCCTCTTCCGGATTTCTCTTCTAAATTCATGTAACAGGCCAGGGGTGGTGGCTCATGTCAGTAATCACAGCACTTTAGGAGGCTGAGGCAGGAGGAGCATTTGAAGCTAGGAGTTGGAGACCAGCCTAGGCAACATAGCAAGACCCTGTTTCTGTAAAAAATTAAAAAAAAATTTTAGCTGGGTTCATTGACCTATGTTTGCAGTCCTAACTACTGAGGAGGCTGAGGCAGGAGGATTGTTTGAGCCCAGGAGTTTGATTGCACCACTGCCCCACAGCCTGGGAGACAGAGCCAGCCCCTATCTAGACAATTTTTTAAAAAGGAAAAAAACTAACGTACAATGAATACCACAAGGGTAGCACTCTGTGATTGACCCTAATAACAAAGAGGATGTTTGTCAAGGAAAGTAAGTTCTTTGTCAGAAAATATGGCTGGGAAACAAGATGAGGATTTGTTTGGAGGGAGGACCTCTATTGTATATTATTTTAGAGTTCTGGGGGTCCTTGTGAGGATTTACTATATAAGTAAGTTGCATGCAGGTGAAGTTCAGACTTCTAGCGGGCCGTCTCTCCCCTGATAGTGAACCAGGTACCCAGTGTGTTGCCACGTGCCCCTTTCCCCCTCGCTCTCTTCCTCCCCCTGCAATGTCCAGCATCTGCTGATCCCACCCTTGCACTCCTGTGACTAGTGATCAGGGCCCACAGATGAGTGAGAATATGTGGTATTCGGTTCTTTGTTTCTGTGATCATTCACTTAGTATGATGGTCTCCAGCTGCATCCATGTTGCTGTGAAAGTCATGATTTTTCTTCTTTATGACTGCATAGTATTCCATCGTGTGTATGGACCACATTTTCTTTATCTAGTCCATTTTTGATGGGCATCTGTGTTGGTTTCATATTTTTTGTTGTTGTGAATAGTGCTACAACGAACATATGTGTACAGGTGTCCTTTTGGTAGAGCAATATATGTTTCTCTGGGTCTATTCACAGAAATGGGATTTCTGGATTGCATGGAAGCTCAATTTTTAGTTTCTTTGAGGAAACACCACACTGTTTTCCACAAAGGTTGAGCTAGCTTACATTCCCACCGGCAGTGTAAAAGTGTTCTCTTTTCTGAAGGAGATCTTTAATGAAGTGACCTTTCAGTGGGGACCTTTAGGCAGTGTGAGAGTGAGGTAGATACGTGGCTGGTCATGGATAGCAAACGTAAGATGCCTGCTGAGCTCAGTCCGCAAGGAGGCTGGTGTCCCTGAGCGGAAGGAATAGGTCTGAGGGGCTAAGATGTGGTCCAAGGAGCAGCCAGTAGCCAAAACCTGGAGGGCCTTTGGGTCTTGGAAGGGCATTTGGATGCTGGTGGGAAGGCATTCTGGGACCTTTTTTTTTTTTAAAGAGCCATACATGATAGAATATTACACAGTCATAAAGAAGGATAAAATTATCAACTTCACAGCAACTTGGATGAAATTGGAGTCTATAATACTGAGTGATCTATCACAGAAACAAAGAAATGAGTATCATATTTTCTCACTCAGAAGCAGACCTTGAACAATTATCATAATACTATAAGAAAAGGATTGACAGTAGTGGGAAACTGCCGGGGGGACGGGCACACCTCACCAACAAGGGTACCTGCATAATGAACTTTTGTATACTTAACCCTGAATTGTACCCCACATCTTTAAAAAAACAAACAAACAGTCATACTCCAGCAATATCAGAGGCATTTTTTTACTTGTTCTCTCCTATACAGGTATATGTGTCTTTGAGACAGAGGAGAAGGCAGAGATTAAGAATAGCTTGTATACTGAATTTTTGAAATCACTAGTTTTATTTTGCATTAAAAATGTTTTGTTTTGTTTTGTTTTGCTTTTTGGTCAGGGTGTCACTCTGTAACCTAGTTTGGAGTGCACAATCATAGCTCACTGAAACTTCCATCTTCTGGGCTCAGGTGATCCCCCTACCTCAACCTTCTAAGTAGCTGGAACTACAGGTGCATGCCTGGCTTATTTTTTGTTTCTTGTAGAGACAAGGTCTCACTATGTTGCCCAGGCTGGTCTTGAACTCCTGGGATCAAGCAATCCTTCCGCATCAGCCTTCAAAGTGCTGAAATTACAGGCGTGAGCTACTGCTCCCAGCCATTTAAAATATTTATACCAAGAATCTTGATTTATATAAATGTCACATGATAGATTCTGGCTTGATTGAAATGTCATTGTTTTAGCTAAAAAAAGAAAAAAAAACTAGGTCTATTTAAAAAATATTTTAAAAGAATCTGCCATGGCTCCTTGCCACAGAATAGAAATAAGGAACTGTGATGTGATGTCCAATCACATCAGGATAAGATGGAGCCAGAAATGACTGTCACACAAATAGAATTTACACCAACAGAGTTCTAATTTTACTTCAATTGTTGAAAATTAATTTATTTTCAGACTTTATTTATTTATTTATTTATTTATTTATTTTGAGTTGGAGTCTCACTCTGTCGCCCAGACTGGAGTGCAGTGGCCGCTCCCGGCCACCGCAGCCTTGACCTGCTGGGCTCCGGTGATCCTTCCGCCTCAGCCTTCCAGACTTTAGAATCTGATTTTTAGAGTACAAGAAGTTTGAGAGAAAAGCAATTCAGTGTAATCAGCTCTTTTTATGTGTTTAGTTTAAAACTATTTACCCTGTCATATATGATCTGAATCAGAGGGACTTGATAAATATTCCTAAGAACACCTAGATGGATCACTGAGTGAATGGGTAATTGCCTGTGAAATTCAGACTGAAACAAGAAAATTTAGAATCAAAGAAGATGTTTAATAATTGTATTTTGGTCGAGTTCGATGGCTCAGCATGTAATTCTAGCACTTTGGAAGGCTGAGGTGAGTGGATTGCCTGAGCCCGTGGGTTCGAGACCAGTCTGGGCAACTTGGCGAGAGCTCGTCTCTACAATACATAAAAAATTAGCTGGGCGTGGTAGTGTGTGCCTGTAGTTCTGGCTACTTGGAAGGCTGAGGCAGAAGGATCCCCGGAGCCCAGCAGGTCAACGCTGGGTGGCCATGAGCATGCCACTGCATTCCAGCCTGGGTGACAGAGTGAGACTCCAACTCAAAAAAAAAAAAAATTGTATTTTCACTATTCGGTCATAAAAAAGAATGAAATAATGTCTTTTGCAGCAACTTGGATGGAATTAGACACAATCATCCTAAGTGAAGTAATGCAGGAACAGAAAACCAAACCACATGCTCTCACTTATAAGTGGGAGCTAGCCAGACACAGTGGCTCATGCCTATAATCCCAACATTTTGGGAGGCAGAGGCAAGAGGATTACCTGGGCTCGGAGTTCAAGACCAGCCTGGGCAACATGGTGAGGCCTTGTCTCTACAAAAAAACTTTAAAAATTAGCTGGGCGTGGTGGCTCATACCTGTAGTCCCAGCTACTCAGCAGGCTGAAGCAGAAAGATTGCCTGAGTCCAAGAGGTGAAGGTGGCCATTTGCCATTATGCTGCCACTAAACTCAGCCCTGGGTGACAGAGCGAAAACTCACCTCAAAAAAAAAAAACAAAAAAAACCACAAAAAAAAACCCATAAATAAAACATAGTTAGAAGCAAGGGGAAAGGGATTGGATAGGTGAACACATTTAGGACAAGCAGGTGGAAGGATTATGCTATTGGTGGGCCGCTCAAAGTTCATATGTCCTGACTCTCTTTTTGCTTGTCTTCCCCTAAGATGGAGTGGTTACAAACACCAGAGTTGAGGGTTGCGGGAATGTTCAGAGACAGAAGATCCATGGTGCTTGCTCTATGAGAAAGATGGCGGTAAGTTCATATGGCTGCAAATTTAGCTCAGGGATGGCCTGTGAGCAGCAGATGTTTTAAGCACAAAAGTGGGCTAAAAATGGGTGATACCAATGAGTAGCAAACTTGAGGTAGAAAAAACTGATCCTGGTTTTATGAATATTTAAGGTTTAGTTTGCTTTCCGTCTCTGTCTACAAGTAACACTCTCATGTGTTTGCTTTGTCCTTTTTTTTTTTTTTTTTTTGAGTTGGAGGAGGGGGTCTCAATTTGTTGCCCCAGCTGGAATGCAGTGGCACCATCATGGCTCACCACAGCCTCGATCTTCTGGACTCAGGTGATCCTCCAGCCTCAGCCTTCTAAGTAGCTGGGACAACAAGTATGTGCCACTAAGCCCAGCTAATTTTTGTTTTGTTTGGTTTTGTTTTTTCATAGAGACGAGGTCTCACCATGTTGCCCAGGGTGATCTGGTTTTTTCTGTTCCTGTGTTAGTTCACTCAGGATGATGTTCTCCAATTCTATCCATGTTGCTGCAAAAGACATTATTTCATTCTTTTTGATGGCTAAATATATGTTTTTTCTTTATCTACTGATCAGTTGATGGACATTAAGGTTGATTCCACATCTTTGCAATTGTGAGTTGTGCTGTGATGAACATGTAGATACAAGTGTCTTTTTAGTATAATGACCCCTGCTCCTTTGGGAGATACCTAGTAGTGGGATTGCTGGATCAAATGGTAGATCTACTTTTAGTTCTTTGAGAAATCAGAACCCACATCTTAATCATCAGCCTATGCTGATTTCTAATTTGCCTGAGAAAACACTGCTGGTAAGTCTGACCTCAAGTCCAGAGCTCTTTTTTGCTAATTACTCTTGGTAGATAAGTGTCCTTGGAACAGGAGATCTGCCTCCTCATCTCTGCATTCTTTTTTTTTTTTTGTCTTAAAATTTTAAAACAAAGTTTATTAGAGAAAGAAGGGAGAAAAGAAAGGTAAACATGCCCGAGCTGGCATGGGAGAAATAAATCACTCATCTTTGCATTCTTACCACCAACCATGGGCCTGAACAAACTCTTGCTGATCAAGAGACTATCTCATTTTATACCTTTTGTTTTTCTTTGGGGTTAGGTTAGATGGCTTGAGTAATTCCAATTTAACATTTAAGAAAACTTAAACTTCGGCATTTAAAGTTACATTATCTTAGGTATTTGATTTTAGACTGATTAACATAAAGAGATACCACGTTGCTGGAGAGCAAAAGATAAGGATCTATGGACTGAGATCCAGCATTGTCTGTGAAACTGACTGTTTTTAAGGGCTTCAGTTGGTTTGCCACACTTCATCTTTACGAGGAAGAAAGTGGCCTGCATGGTTCTTTATCTCACCCTTTCACCAGGAACTGTTTTGCCTGCTACTTTTCCTATTACTAGCATATCTTTTTATTTACTATATAAAATAATGAGGCCAGGTGCAGTGGCCTGTAATCCCAGCACTTTGGGAGGCTGAGGCAAGAAGATTGCCTGAGCCCGGGAGTTCGAGACCAGCCTGGGCAACTTGGCGTGATCTCGCCTCTACAAAATAAATAAATAAATGCAAATAAAAATAAATTAAAAAATGAAAAAAGGAGAGTCATGCCTGTAGTTCCAGCCAGTCAGGAGGCTGAGGAAGAATCGCCTGAGCCCAGCAGGTTAAGGCTGCGGTAGCTGTGAGTGTGCCACTGCACTCCAGCCTGGGTGATGGAGTGAAACTTCAACTCAAAAAAATAAAAATAAAAATAAATTAAGTAAAATAATGGCATCTGCTTTATTGGTTAGATGTTATAACAAAGTCTATCTATAAATTCATAAAATCAATTAATCATAAGCATATTTACATTATAAAAATGTTTAAGTAAATTTTATATCCTTTTAAAGACATTTTTATGCTATAGTCGGACATGTTTAACATCCTGCAATTTGCTAAACATCCCACAATTTTTCTCATTCACTTGATTTTTGTTAAAGAAAAAAAACAACCTTCTGAAAGAAGCTAACATAAATTATATGCTATTAAAATATTTTAATGTCCCTTTTTGTCCTGTATTTATTTGTATGTTTATTTCCCCCCTTATAAAATTATTGTTTCTCTCTAGGAAGTTGGCAATAATCTCAATATACTTGGTCTGACAATTAAGTTCATGAACTCACCATTGTGCACTTACGTTGTCAGCACTGTACAAACAACTTAGTAAGGTTTCATGATCTTGGTATATCAGTATCTCACAGCTGTGTTTGTGTCAACATGTGGGGATGTCTTGCTGAGTGGCATTCATTATTGTTGTTGCATGTTTTGTGTGCCATCACAAGAAGTCGGAGCTTGAATTAAAGCAACGAACAAACATTAAATTTCTTGTTAAACTTGGCAAAAGTGGAAGTGAAATCAGGGACATGCTAGTCTAAGTTTATGGGGATGATTCCATGAAGAAAATGTCAGCATACAAATGGATTAAATGTTTTTCTGAGGAGAGAGAGAGTACCACTGATGAAGAGAGGCCAGGATGGTCAATAATGAGCAGAACTGATGAAAACATTGCAAAAATTCATCAAATTGTGTATCAAAATCATCAGCTGACTATGAGAAACAGAGCAGACCAAATAAACATTGATAGAGAAACAGGAAAATCTTAACTGAAAATCTTGGTATGAGAAAGGTGTGTGCAAAAATGGTCCCGAATGAGCTCTTGCATCACAACAATGCACCAGCTCACATAGCACAGTCTGTGAGGGAGTTTTTAGCCAGTAAACAAATAACTGTATTGGAACACCTTTCCTACTCATCTGATCTAGCCCCCAGTGACTTTTTTCTTTACCTGAAGAAAAAGGACATATTGAAAGGAAGACATTTTGATGACATTCAGGACACCAAGAGTAATACAACAACAGCTTTGATGGCCTTTCCAGAAAAAGAGTTCCAAAATTGCTTTGATGAATGGACTAGGCAATGAGGTCAGTGCATAGCTTCCCAAGGGGAGTACTTCAAAGGTGACTGAAGTGATAATCCAGCAATGAGGTATGGAGCACTTTTTCTAGAATGAGTTCGCAAACTTAATTGTTAGTCCTCATATATGATACTATTTAGAACTCAACATAATGACTAGTTATCCCTGGCTGCCCATAGAATCACCTGAGATACTTTTTAAAAATTAAAATATATAATTTACTTTAAAATAAATTAGAGCAAGAAAGAGAAGGGAGAGAGAAGATTCACCTTCCCAAGGTGGGGGAGGGGCCAAAGCCAGGAAGCATGGAACAACCATAGCTCAAAGAGCACATGGCCACACCAGAGTCTAGCAAGGCAATGGCCCTGAGATACTTTTAAAAATGTGAACTTCCTAACCCTATCTCAAACCATTTAAGTCAGCATTTCTAGGGATGAATTTGGACATCTGTATTTTCAGAACTTCCCAGATATTCTATAAAATACCTGTCCAGAACTCTTTTTTTTTTTTTTTTTGGCTGGCACTCTTCAAAACTCTCAAGGTCATCATAAACCAGGACAGGCCAGAGGAGTTGAAGGAGGCATGATAACCAAATGCTATGAGGTACCTACATGGGCTTCCTGGAATAGAAAAATGACATCGGGGAAAACTACTGAAATCCAAATAAGCCGCAGAGTTTAGCTAACAGCAATGTGCCAGTGTTGGTTTCTTAGTTGTAACAAATGTCCCATGGTCAGGCAAGATGTCAACAACTGAAAAAACTGGGTGAGGAGTAGAAGGAAACACTCTCCATCTTTTCAACTTTTCTGTAAATCTGAAACAATTCTAAAATTAAAAAGTTAACTTCATTGTTTATTTTTGTTGCTTTTCTTTTAAAAATCAGAATTTCACTCTGTTGCTCAGGCTGTAGTGAAGCGGCATGACCAACACTTACTACACAGCCTCGACCTCTTGGGCTCAGGAGTTCCTCCTGCCTCAGGCCTTCTGAGTAGCTAGGACCACAGGCATGCACCACCACGTCTGGCTATTTTTTTGATTTTTGAGATGAGGGAGGTCTCAAAATTTCCTTATGTTGCTTAAGCCGGTCTCGAACGCCTGGGCTCAAGCAATCTTCCCGCCTCATCCTCCCAAAGTGCTAGGATTACAGGTGTGAGCCATCACATCCAGCCCTGTTCTCTTTTTCTTTCTTTCTTTTTCTTTGTTTGTTTCTTTCTTTCTTTCTTCCTTCCTTTCTTTTCTTTTCTTTTTTTGATAGGGACTACCTTTGGAACACTGTGGAGATGATTACAGCTTACTGCAACCTTGAAATCCTGGCCTCAAGTGATCCTTCTGCCTTGGTCTCCCAAAGTACTGGGATTACAGGCATGAGCCACTGCGCCTGGCCTGCTTAGTAATTTTTTTTTTTGAGTTGGAGTCTCACTCTGTCACCCAGACTGGAGTGCAGTGGCCGCTCCCGGCCACCGCAGCCTCGACCTGCTGGGCTCCGGCGATCTTTCCGCCACAGCCTTCCGAGTAGCTGGAACTACAGGCGCAAGCTACCACGCCCAGCTAATTTTTGATTTATTGTAGTGATGAGGTCTTGCCAAGTTGCCCAGATGGGTCTCGAACCCGCGGGCTCAGGCATTCCACTCACCACAGCCTCCCAAGGCGTGGGATTACAGGCTGAGCCACCGAGCCCGGCTGTAATTTTTTAAATAGCTGTCTAATATGGAGGCAGGGTTGAGAATCGCTTACATAGGAATCTGCTTACACTGTGTTAGAAAACAAAAGGAACATGTGAAATACTGAGCCTACTTGTCAATCTGTCAGCACATGCATTCTTAAGAATCTGACCCTCCAGAACCATGCTGCTCTATCTGTCCCTTTCGAGAGATTACATTTCTAGAAGTTCCAGGGAAACACATAAATGAACTAATTGTAATAAACATGACTTACATAATCCTGATAATCACTCACTTCCAAGATACAATCCAAGAAAGACTGCTTAGTAAAGAAGAAGCAATCGATTTCTTAGCTTAGAAAAGTAAGTTAAATATCTATGAAAAATATAAGTATGTAAATTAAATATGTCTGTGTTATGTACCCTAGTGGTCTGAGAAAATTTCAAGAGTGATTTATCCTTGTAAGAACTGTTGTTGGCCGGGCTCAGTGGCTCAGCCTGTAATCCCAGCGCTTTGGGAGGCCGAGGTGAGTGGATTGCCTGAGCC
>CAUYQG010234678.1:0-10584 GCA_963574415.1 Tarsius wallacei | reverse complement strand
CCCGGCTAATTTTTTGATTTATTGTAGAGATGAGGTCTTGCTTGCCCAGGCGGGTCTCGAACCCGCGGGCTCAGGCAATCCACTCACCTCAGCCTCCCAAAGGCGCGGGATTACAGGCTGAGCCACCGAGCCCGGCTATTTATGACCTTTTCAACACACGTTGTGATTAAACTTTGAAGTGCATCAAAGAGCTGTTTACTTGGTCACAAGTTTTCAGATTAATTAAGGATTTTTAGAAAGTTAATTTAGTTATAAGTTTTATAGAAAAGTAAATTTTAGTGTATTGTATAGTTTTAAGATATTTTTAAGTATTAAGGATAAGTGAGGAAATATTAGGAAATATTAGGATGATAGAAGTATTTTAGGAAATGTAGATTTTAGTGAAGGGTTTTAGTTTTAGCAGAGTATTTGTAGTATTGGAAGAGTTAAGTAAAGTTTAATATAGTTTAGGATTTTTAGACATAGGATTTTAGAATATGTTTCGGGAAATTTATTTAGATATAGGATATTTGGAAGAAAGGTATTTTTAGAGTTTTTTTTTTTTTGAGTTGGACTCATACTCTGTCGCTCAGACTGGAGTGCAGTGGCCACTCCCCACCACTGCAGCCTCGACCTGCTGGGCTCTGGCAATCCTTCCACCTCAGCCTTCCAAGTAGTTGGAACTACAGGTGCACGCTGCCACACCCGGCTAATTTTTTTGATTTATTGTAGAGATGAGGTCTCGCCAAGTTGCCCAGCTGGGTCTCGAACCCACGGGCTCAGGCAATCCACTCACCTCAGCCTCCCAAAGCACTGGAATTACAGACTGAGCCACAGAGCCCAGCCTTTTAGAGTTTTTAAGAAAAGTTTTATTTTTAGGTTTTGGGTTTTTAGAAACAGCAAGAGAGACTTTGGATTCTGGGAACAAGAAGCCCCTCGTACTTGAAGGAATGTACTGACGTCGCTTCAGGGGAATTACCTGATGGACTCTGCCCGGTGCTGGACTTTGTGCACCAGTTGCTTGAAGCTTTGCAGCCCCGAATTATGAATTGATTTAAGATAGAGTTATTTATATGAAGTATTAGTTTGTTTAGATTGTAAGAGTTAACATGTGTTAAGTTAGTTAGGATTTGTAATTTGTATTAGTTTAGTTGTAGGTTTTTAGTATTATGTTTTAAGGTTAATGTTATAAGTTTCGGGTATGGGTGTAGGTTATAGATTACTGGAATGTTGAATTAGGATAATTGTAATTCAGCTGTACAATCAGCTAGAACTCGAAAAACTGCTTTCGAGGAACATTAATCAAGCATGAGGAACAGAAAGACAATTTGGGGTCTGTTTTTCCTCATGCTTGAGAGAACATCTGGTGGGTGTAAGGGACACCCCCACACACCTGACATTGTCCACGTGAAATGCATCTGATGTTGTCCACGTGAAGCGCATGTGAATTTTGGAGATAAAAACCCTTCGCTGATTCCCAATAAACAGCATCTGCTCAAATCTGAACAGTTGTCCAAGTCTCTCCTCCTTTTCCCAGCGCCGACGTCGTCCCCACCTTTGGGAATCCCTGGACTCCGCTGGAGCTGGACTCCAGCAGAACCCTAATTTATGAAGATATCCATGTTCCTGTACCTAAGAGCAGGCTCCAGGTAGCCCAGCCACATTCCTATTCACTGATTGGGCTAAGCCAGTGGTTCCTACAGTGTGGCCCCTGGGCCAGCGGCCACAGCAGCACCTGGGAATTGTTGTTTTTTTAAAATTATGCTTAAACGTCTTATATTTTTTCAATGATGGGAATCGTTAAAAATGCAAATTCTCAGCTGGGCTCGGTGACTCAGCCTGTAATCCCGCTTTGGGAGGCTGAGGTGAGTGAATTGCCTGAGCCCGCGGGTTCGAGATCCACCTGGGCAACTTGGAGAGACCTCATCTCTACAGTAAATCAAAAAATTAGCCGGGCGTGGTAGCGCACGCCTGTAGTTCCAGCTACTTGGAAGGCTGAGGCAGAAGGATCATGGGAGCCCAGCAGGTCGAGGCTGCGGTGGCTGGGAGCGGCCACTGCACTCCCGTTTGGGTGACAGAGTGAGACTCTAACTCAAAAAAAAGCAAATTCTTGGCCAGGCTCAGTGGCTCAGCCTATAATCGCAGCACTTTGGGAGGCCAAGGTGAGTGTTGTCTGAGCTCATGGGTTCAAGACCAGCCCAGGCAACTTGGCGAGACCTCGTCTCTACAATAAATAAAAAATTAGCCAGGTGCGGGAGCACATGCCCATAGTTCTCGTTGCCAGAGTCCAGCAGGTCGACGCTGGGGTGGCCATGAGTGTGCCACTGCACCCCAACCTGGGTGATGGAATGAGACTCCAACTCAAAAAAAAAAAAAAAACACATTCTCAGCCAGGCGCAGTGGCTCAAGTCTATAATCCCAGCACTTTTGGAGGCTGCGGTGAGGGGATTGCCTGAGCCCAGGGTTTCGAGACCAGCCTGGCCAACTTGGTGAGCCCTCATCTCTACAAAAAATTAGCTGGATGCGGTAGTGCACACCTGTAGGTCCAGCTACTTGAAAGGCTGAGGGGAATGATCGCAGAGTCCAGCAGGTTGATGCTGGGGGGTCCGTGAATGTGCCACTTCACTCCAGCCTGGGTAACAGAATGAGACTCTGACTCAAAAAAAAAAAAAAAAAGCAAATTCTCAGAGTCCACTCCAAACTTCCTGCATCAGAAACACTAGTGTTGGGGGATGAGCAATCTGTGTTTTCATTTCTGGTTTTTGTTTTGTTTTTCTTTTTTTTTTTTTTTTAGTTGGAGTCTCACTCTGTCACCTGCTCCCGGCCACCGCAGCCTCGACCTGCTGGGCTCCGGCGATCCTTCCACCTCAGCCTTCCAAATAGCTGGAACTACAGACACGCACTATCACGCCCAGCTAGTTTTTGATTTATTGTAGAGATGAGGTCTCATCACGTTGCCCAGGCGGGTCTCGAACCCGCGGTTTCAGGCAATTCACTCACCTCGGCCTCCCAAAGCGTGAGATTACAGTCTGAGCCACCGAGCCTGACCCCTGTTTTGTTTTTCTTTTGGGAGATAGGGTCTCACTCTTGCCCAGGCTGGAGTGTAGTGGCACCATCATGGCTCACCACAGCCCTGATCTCCTGGGCTCAGGCAATCCTTCCACCTTAGCCTCCCAGGTAGCTCTGACTACAGGAACATGCCACCATGCCTGACTAATTTGTGTATTTTTTGTAGAGACAAGGTCTTACTATGTTACCCAGGTTGGTCTCAAACTCCTGGGCTTAAGTGATTCTCCTGGCTTGGCCTCCCAAAGTGCTGAGATTGCAGGCATGAGCCACCACGCCCAGCCACAATCTGTGTTTTAATACACTCTATAGGTGATTCTCAAACTCGTGACGCACATGAGTTTAAGAACTGACGGTATAAAACATTCTTGCTAATTTTATTCTCCTTCCTCACTAATAGGCAAATGCTCCAATTTTGGTCAATTGAATGTGAGGGGTAATCTGCTGGAGCAGTCTTTCAGAAACAGTTTCTTAGCTTTTATTTCTTTTATTTTTTACTTTTGAGTTGGAGTCTCACTCTGTCGCCCAGGCTGGAGTGCAGTGGCACGCTCATGGCCCACCCCAGCATAGACCTGCTGGACTCAGGCGATCCTTCTGCCTCAGCCTTCCAAGTAGCCGGAACTACAGGCATACACCATCACAACTGGCCAATTTTCGATTGATTGTAGAGATGAGGGCTCACCAGGTTGCCCACGCAGGTCTTGAACCTGTGGGCCCAGGCAATCCACTCGCCTCAGCCTCCCAAAGTGCTGGGATTACAAGCTGAGCTACCAGGCCCGGCCAGGGGAGGTCCTTAATTCTTAAGCACGTAAAGGGGTTTGGAGTGGAGTCTGAGAATTTGCATTTTTAACAATTCCTTGGTGCTGCTGCATCTGCTGGCCTTGAGGCCACACACTATATGAACTGAGAAAGTCCTAGAACCTTCAAGTGAGGCTGCGGTGCCTGAGGCTTCTGCTGCCACCTTGTGGCCAGGAGAGGGCACAGCCAACACAGTGAGGTCGGAGGGGCAGAAAGTAGACAATGGCCTGGTCACTGACCCTCAGAAAAACCCACCTGTGTATATTCCACAGACCTTCGTGTACTATTTTGTTCTCTGGGACGATCAACCCCCTTGTTTTCTTAAGCCATTTAAGGTTGGGCTTCCTTACAAAATCTTCCCAGCTGTGTCCATTTACAGTTAGTTCTGAGGATCTCCATGACCTTCACATATCCATTTTGTTTGTTCCCAGGTTTCTGTGGCCTAGTGACCTTGTTTTCCAAGGGAAGCCATTGAAGCCCCAAGATGAAACTAAAAAGAGATGACAGAATGAAATGTGATAAAGGTGTTCTTCATGAAATTCACAGAGACCACCAGCGAAAAAGCAGATGTCAAAAACAGACATAAGCCAGGCGCGGTGGCTCACGCCTGTAATCCCAGCACTTTGAGAGGCAGAGGTGAGAGGACTGCCTGAGTCCAGGGGTTTGAGACCAGCCTGGACAACTTAGTGAGACCTCCTCTCTACGATAAATCAAAAAATTAGCTGGGCGTGATGGTGCGTGCCTGTAGTTCCAAGCTACTTGGAAGGCTGAAATAGACGGATCATCTGAACCCAGAAGGTTGAGGCTGCAGTGGTCGTGAGCATGCCACTGCACTCTAGTCTGTGCAACTGAGTGAGACTCTGAAAAAAAAGAAAAGAAAGATGTACAAGAAAGTCAGCTCGTAGAAATAAAAAACAACACAAAGTCCACAGATTAGTTTTCCTGGAAATTATTCTATTATATATATATATTTTTTTTTTTGACGTAAATAGTCCATACTTTCTCCTGACCTTTCTGCATCTCCTGAGCAAATAGAAGAGCTGCAATGGAGTGGACTAGTTGCCTAGCAACCTGAAATGAGTGAGACATGTCCCCTTTCATTGGCTTGGCTTTAAGTCTAGCTCTTCAAGAACAACTGTGAGATCAATGGTAAAAATGCAAATGTTCACAATGCTAGCACCATGGAATGAGATTTAGGAACACAGCTACACGTGTGGTCCCCGGACATTAGGATATTGGGGTTGATTTGGAAAATAATCATTTCAGTCTAGCATGCTCTATCTTTTCCCTGTGGCGATTCAACTTATTTTAAATGCCTCTTGCTGGTGAAGACATCACAGTCTCTATGTGGCTTTTTTTTTTTTTTAATATAGTATACAGAGCATGGAAATATAAGGGTAAGTTTGAAGTCTGAGAAAGCCTTTGTAATCTCTTCTACACAGTTGTATCCAAAGAAGAGAAAATATATAAAGAGACTGTATATAAGTTTGTAAACTAGGAAATTATACTGTTTTGCCAGTATGATGTAAATGCGTTATTTCTCTGGTGGAAATTAGGTCTGGAATCCAAGCCAAATTCACTTATTCCAATGTACTGCTTCCAGGAAGAATAAAGAGTTTGTTGCGGCATTTTATTTCCTTCTTTCTCTACCATGACACAGGGAGGGAAGTAAGGACAAGTTCTAGGGATACGTAAGGTCTGGATCCATCAGGCAAGGACCCTTATCCATGCCTTTTTTTTTCTTTTGTAAGAGTTGGAGTTTCTCTGTTACCCAGTCTGCAGTGCAGTGGCTATTCACGGTGTGATCATGGCACATTATAGCCTTGAAGTCCTGGGCTTAAGCTATCCTCTAACTTCAGCTGAGACCACAGGTGTGCGGGTTCTGTGTCTGTGCTTTTAAAATCCTTGGTCAGAGCTCCTCCTACTGGAATAACTTATTCAGTACCATGTCATATCAGACTGGATCAAGGTTCAAATTCTTAACACATGCAACATAGTGTTGCGGACTCAATAAGTCATGAATTCCTTCTTTCTGGCAGGAGGAAAGATTTAACATGAACTGTTGATTTTTAAAAACCTGTATCACAGCTTCCATTTACCTTATAATTGATCTGTATGTTTAAATTTTAGTTAACATTTACATAAGGCTTATGATCTGTCTGGCACCATTCTGAGTGTTTAAATATGACTATGCATTTAATCCTTACAACAATGATTGAGGGAGGTACTCCCAAATCTTCATTTCACAGGTGGGAAACTGAGATACAGAAATGGTTCTTTTTTTTTTTTTTAAGTAGTATTTATTGAGAGTACGGGAAAGCAGGAGGGGACCTAGGGGACTTTGTTTGTGAAAACAAAAAACAAAAAACAGCAACTTGCTCAATGTCATCCAGCTAGTAAATGACAGACTTGGGATTTGAGCCAAGGCAATCTGACCCCAGACCATAGCCTCTTCATCACAGGCGAGGGTGTCACAAACTTGCAGTAACTAGAAAGATGTCACCATATGTATTGCACTGGTTCTAAAGTGTAAAGAGTCAATGATGTTAGGATGATCTTTTAAAGTAGCTTTTGTTGTTGAGATACAGTTAACATACAATGAAATGAACAAGACTTAAATGTTCAGTTGAATGATTTTCACAAATGGATACATGTGTGCAAACACCTGCTACAACAGGAAACAGTTTATTTCCACCAACCGAGGATGTTCCCCTGGGCTCTGTCACAGGCAAAGGTGATCCCACAACTCCACCCCCACCTCTAAAAACCACAGTTCCAATTTCCATTACCATAAATTATTTTTGTCTGTCTGTTGACTTCATTTAAATGGAGTTATACAGTATGTATTCTTTTGTATCTGGCTCCATATTAAGGCCCCCCACCTCACCCCCAAAACCCCAGAATTATCTTTTGGAGGATGGGCTCCTTGTAGTACAGGCTTCCCCCACTAGGTAGGTATTCTAGGAACCCATTCGCATCCGTGTACCAGCCAGTGTTGTTGCTGTGAGAGGCGGCATTTGGCTTCAGCTAATTTTGGGGGGGAAGATTGTTTCAACGCATTTGCCCATTTCATGATGGGTGATTTAGGAGCGTACCTGCCCACGCTGTGCTTAGTGTTCAGCAGTTTTTGACCCAAAACAGCATAACCCCCAGGCCCCACCCTCCCTATTCACCCATTCTCACCTTGAAGGACTTTTTTGTTTGTTTCCCCGGATGAAAAAAGTCCTCAGAAGGAAACAGTTTGCCAATGTGCAACAAAAAACGGCAGAAGCCCTAAAAGGCATCCAAACTGACAAGCTCAAAAACGGTTTTGAGCAGTGGAAAAAGCATCTCAATAGGTAAATTGCATAAAATGGAGAGTACTTTGTTTTTTGTTTTCTGGGGTTTTTTTTTGAGTTGGAGTCTTACTCCCTTGCCCAGGCCGGAGTGCAGTGGCACATTCACGGCCACCCCAGTGTTGACCTGCTGGGCTCCAGTGATCCTTCTTCTCAGCCTTCCAAGTAGCCAGAATTACAGGTCCACACTACCACACCCATCTAATTTTTTGGTCTGTTATGCAAACGAGATCTCACCATGTTGCCCAGGCTGGTCTTGAACCCTCAGGCTCAGGCAATCCTCTCACCTCGGCCTCCCAAAGTGTTGAGATTACAGGCTTGAGCCACCGCGTCCGACCTAAATGGAGAGTATTTTGAAGGTGACTGAAGTTTAAACATGGGAATAAATACACAATTTTTTAATAAATAAATTCTGGGGTTTTTTTTTAGTACCTCTTGTACAAAGCAACCCCCCAGATACCAAAGATGCTGAGAAACCAAAGAAGGCAGCAGACAAATCCAGTTCATTGGTTTTGGATGCATTATTGAAGAAATGTACGGTCTTGGGCAACCACGGTCAAGTAGATCTGCGCACCATCACTTCCTAGACCCAGGGCTTACATAACATGGGGAAAGAATGTGTGTGCTCCATGCAAGACAATTAAAGAGAATGCTGTGGAACAGGCAAGAATGTTATATGCATCATAGTCTATCATCCATGCGATAACATCAAGGTAGCTTTTGTTTAAAAGCAGGTGCTGAAATCACAATGTGGCTCCATTTTACACTCACTAGAAGAGAGACTGAATACCCAACATTGAGAAGGACGTGGTGTAGTTAGGATTCTGAAAGATTGCTGTGTCACCACTTTGGAGGGCTATCTGACAGTTATTAAAGTTAAACAATTATTGGCTCAAGTCTGTGATCCCAGCACTTTGGGAGACTGAGGCCAGAGGATCGGCTAAGCCTGGGAGTTCGAGACCAGCCTGGGCAATATGGCGAGACTTCGTCTCTACAATAAATAAAAAAATTAGCTGGGTTTGGTGGCTCATGCCTGTAGTTCCAGCTACTTGGAAGGCTGAGGTAGAAGGATCACTGGAGCCCAGCAGATCGAGGCTGTGGTAGCTGTGAGCATGCCACTGCACTCCAGCCTGGGTGACAGAGTGAGACTCTGACTCAAAGCAAACAAACAAACAAAGCAGGAGTACATGTTCTTACACTAAGGACACTGAATATTAGAAATCAGGAGATACTCACAGGACCGGGACTGATCAGAAATCAACATGGTGAATTAGCATCCAAGATGGTGTCACTCAATGGCAGAATCATGGCTCACCACAGCCTCAGCATCCTGGGCTCAGGCAATCCTTCTGCCTCAGCTTCCCTAGTAGCTGGAACTACAGGAGCATGCCACTATGCCTATGTTTTTTAAATTTTTTTGTAAAGATGAGGTTTCATTATGCTGCCCAGACTGGTCTCAAACTCCTGGACTCAAGTAGTCCTCCCACCTTGGCCTCCATAAGTGCTGGGATTACAGGTGTGAGCCACCACAACCGGCCAATAATTGCTTAACTTTAATAACTGTCATATGGTCCTCCAAAGTGGTGGCACTACTTTACACAGCAATGTTTCAGAATCCTAACTACACCACATCCTCCTCAACGTTGGGTATTCAGTCTCTCTTTTAGTGAGTGTAAAATGGAACCACATTGTGATTTCAGCATCTTGAGGTCAACATTGATCCTTCTCCATTAGTATTTGGTGAGGAGATGTTCTGATACTTGCTGTATCCCTTCCCTGACCAAACCTCAAACATCGACTCACCAGTGTTGGCATCTATTGACAATTTTTTCCTCTATCAACTACCAATATCGTGCTTTCTAAAGATGATGATCTATTTCCATAATTTCCTCTATATCTATTAATTGGTATTCTACTGCAAAGAAGAATTTTTTTTCTCTTCTCATTTAGGTATTTATTCATTGATGTTGATATGATTCACAGATTTTTATTTTATTCAGTGTCTTGTAATCCAATGCCCATGTGTTTTTATTCTCAACTTACTCTAGATTTCTTTCAAGTCATCTTGTGTGTCTTTTTGATACATGTCTGTCATTCCTTGCCATTTCCTTGTTTTCTGGATCAATTGGATGTTCCAGGCTCATCTACTTTTCTTGCTCCAGCTTGGGAACCAGCTCTTTCTCTGAGGAACTCTGATCCTTTTTAGCAAAGAGTAGCATTTAGAAACCAAGAACTAGGCCGGGTGCAGTGACTCACATCTGTCACCCTAGCACTTTGGGAGGCCCAGGCGAGAGGATCGCCTGAGCCCAGGGGTTTGAGACCAACTGGGAAACTTGGTGAGACCTCATCTCTACAAGAAATCAAAAAGTTAGCCAGGTGTGGTGGTGTGCATCTGTAGTTTCAGCTACTTGGAAGGCTAAGGCGGAAGGATCACCTGAACCCAGCAGGTCGAGGTTGCGGTGACCATGAGCATGCCACTGCACTCCATCCTGAGTGACAGTGAGTCTCCGACTCAAAAAGAAACCAAGATCTGGTGCTTGATAGCTACGAGGGTGTCATTGCTTCTAGGCCTTCACAGAAAACAAAGATTTAAAATGTTTTGTATACACACACATCTACAAGTATTTCTAGAGCTATCTATATGTATATACACATATAATGTTTATTTTAAAACAATTCATATATCATATTTCCAAATGTTTTAAATTTTTATTTTTGAGACAGAGTCTTGCTATGTTGCCCAGGCTGGTCTGGAATTCATAGCCTCAAGTGATCCTCCTGTTTGGCCTCCCAAAGTGCTGGGATTACAGACTTTCAGCCACCATACCTGGTCCATATTTCCAGTTCTAATCCAACATTCCTGTATTCAAGTTCACCAATCCTTTCCTCTGCTGTATCCTGTTTTCTGTTAAGCACATTGAACTTTAATTACATATACACACATATATATATATATATATTTTTTTTTTTGAGTTGGAGTCTCACTCTGTTGCTTAGACTGGAGTGCAGTGGCATGCTCACAGCTACCACAGGCTTGACCTGCTAGGCTCAGGCAATCCTTCCGCCTCATCCTTCCAAGAAGCTGGAACTACAGGCACAGGCCACCATGCCCGGCTATTTTTTTTTTTTATTGTAGAGACGAGGTCTCGCCAAGTTGTCCAGGCTGGTCTTGAACCTGTAGGCTCAAGCAATCCTCTCACCACAGCCTCCCAAAGTGCTGGAATTGTAGGCATGAGCCACTGCCCCCAGCCACTTATATATTTTTATTTATGTAATTTATATTTATATTTTTTTGAGCTGGAGTCTCATTCGTTACCCAGGCTGAAGTGCAGTGGCATGTTCATGGCCACCCCAGCATCAACCTGCTGGGCTCAGGTGATCCTTCCACCTCAGCCTTCCAAGTATC
>CAUYQG010234677.1:0-45508 GCA_963574415.1 Tarsius wallacei | reverse complement strand
ACCCGGCTAATTTTTTGATTTATTGTAGAGATGAGGTCTCGCTTGCCCAGGCGGGTCTCGAACCCGCGGGCTCAGGCAATCCACTCACCTCAGCCTCCCAAAGGCGCAGGATTACAGGCTGAGCCACCGAGCCCGGCTTATCTGTCAATTTTAAATAAATAAGTAAAAATACTTAAAAAGAGACTTCACAAAATAAAATTTATGACCAATAAGTACATGAAAAGATTTTCAACATTATCAGTCATTAGAGAAATGCAAATTAAAACGACCATGTGCTATCACTTTACACCCACTAAAATCGCTGAAATTTCCAAGTCTGATAACACTAATTGTTGGTGAGAATGTGGACTAAGTGAAATTCAACATTAATGTGGGAGTGTGAAATGGAAAAGTGTCAGTTTCTGATAAAATCAAACATAGCTGTAGTATGAACATAAATTCCACTGCAAATTACTCCAGAGAAATGAAAACTTATGTCCACAAAAAGACTTGTACAAGAATGTTTATAGCACCTTTATTCATAATAACCAAAAACTGGAAACCAATCAAATATATATTAATTGAAGACTGAATAAATTGCAGTATATTCACACAATAGAATACTAGTCAGCAATAAGAAGGAATGAATTGCTTATACATAGAACAACATGGATGAATCTCAAAGACATTATGTTTAGCAAAAGTAGCCAAACAGGAAGAAATATATACTCTATGATTACGTTAATATGAAGTTCAAAAATAATTGTGGTGAAGAAATCAGAACAGTGATTGCCTATAGCGCGGAAAAAGAAGAAAAGGAGTTAGGGATTGACTTCAAGGGGACACAAAAGGACTTTCTTGGGTGAGATAAATGTTCTATTTTGTTTTTTATCAAGATGGTGATTGCAGAGAAGCACACATTTGCCAGAACTCATTGAAGTGTACACTTACCATTTGTACCTTTTATTGCAGGTAAATTTTACTTCAAACAAACAAAAAAGCAACATGGTGAGGAAGATGAAATAGATTATTCTGTAGCAGGCTTTGGCGTTAAATTAGGTATAATGGCTTAGAAAACTGTGTGCCCAAATCTAAATCTCTTCCCTGGGGGCAGGGGGGAGTGACCCATCTTTATCAGTTCATGACACACCCCTTAAAGGGAAGATATCATTCACATGGGAGATCTGTTCGATTTTCAGCTTTTTGAACTTTTTTCATTTATAGACCTGTTTGTTTTGTTCTGCCTTGTTTTGTTTTTCTTTGTTTTCTGACTCTGGCTACTAGCAACCTTATGAAAAACTGTTGTCACTCTTGCTTCATCTAGAGGGTGTTTAACAGGCCTGGGAAAAGCAAAAATGGCATATCCATAGTGTTTTTTCTTCAACATCGCTTCCCCTGTACTTTTTTCAAACTGGAAAAAGTCGGCACAGTGATGATCTCTATTCTGCCATGGCCCACTCACTCCCATAGCCCTATCCTCAGCATTACATCTAAAGTCATGCTTGTAGACACCACAAAACTCTCTTATATGCACAAATATTTATACTCTCCCTTAGATCTGGAAAATTATTTGTTAGCTCCTAGCATCAGCTCATACCTTTGTCCAAGTTTCCACTATATTTGGCAAATATTTTTCACTATTTGGGTTATAGTTCTTAGTTTCATTGTAGATAGAATTTTTTTTGTTGTTGAAATCTGTGGGGTTGGAATAAAAGAGTGTTACAAAAATTGCTGTACTTCACCATCTTTTGTGGAAACCCAGAATCTAGTGTGAGTTTTTAGAAACCCAGACCTGGTTCTGCTCCTACCATGGTCAAAGGCTTTGACCAGGCTTTCATTGCTATTCAAAGCTTGCATCTCAAAGCCCTAAAGTAGCTTCCAAGGCTCTACATGACTTGGCTTACTTAGCTCTCTAGTCTTATCATGCTTCTTACTTCTTAAATCTAGGATGCTTCATTCCTTCTCACTTTCTTTTATTCTTTTGAGACAACATTTATTGTTCCTTTTAAACTATTAAAGTAATTATATTCAATGGTAAAGACTTGGAAAGTATATAGAAGTATTAAAAAAATGAAATCACCTGATTTTTTAAAACTATTGTGTTGGGTAAATTTCTTATATTATTTGGGTAGTAACTCCTTATCAAATATATGGTTTGCAAATAATCCACCATACTCAAATGGGCTTTATCTTAGGGATGTAAGGGTTACTCAACATATTAAGTCAATAAATGTGATCTACCATAAGCAGAATTTAAACAAAAATAACATGATCATTTCAATAGAGGCAAAAGAAAAAGCATTTGACAAAATCCAACATCCTTTCATGATAAAAAAAAAAAACCCTAACAAAATAGGCATAGAGGGAACATAGCTCAAAATAATCAAAGCCATATACAACAAACCTACAGCCAACATCATACTGAATGGGGAAAACTTGAAAGCATTCCCCCTCAAAGCTGGAACAAGGCAAGGACGCCCACCTTCACCACTTCTAGTCAAAATAGTAGTAGAAGTCCTATCCAGAGCAATCAGGCAAGATAAAGAAATAAAGTGTATTCAAATTGGAAAAGAAGAAATGAAACTATCTCTATTTGCCAATGATATGATCTTATACATAGACAATCCTAAAGACTCTTCCAAAAGGCTTGATAAATGAATTCAATAAAGTCTCAGCTTACAAAAACCAACACACACAAATCAGTAGCACTGTTATACACCAATAATGATCAAGCTGAGAATCAAAAACTCAATACCATTTACAAAAGCTGCCAAAAATTAAAATACCTCGGAACATATTTAACCAAGGAAGTGAAAGATTTCTACAAGAAGAGCTACAAAACACCGATGAAATAAATCATAGAGGACATACAGAAATGGAAAAACATCCCATGCTCATGGATAGAAAGAATCAACATTGTTAAAAGTAATCTACAGTAATCTCCTTATTAAACTACCAACACAATTTTCCACAGAATTAGAAAAAGCAATTTCAAAATTCATATGAAACCAAAAAAGAGCCAAAATAACCAAAGCAATCCTAAGCAAAAAGAACAAAGCTGGAGGCATCACGTTATCTGACTTCAAATTATACTACAAGAGCAGACACATGGACCAATGGAACAGAATAAAGAATCCAGAAATAAACCCAAATAGCTACAACCAACTGATCTTTGACAAAGCCAACAAAAACATACACTGGAACAAGGATAGCCTATTCAACAAATGATGCTGAGAAAATTGAATAGTCACATGCAGAAATATGAAACTGGACCCCTGTCTCTAGCCATATATAAAATTTAAATCACAATGGATTAAAAACTTAAATTTCATACCTGAACCCATCAAAATCCTAGAAGAAAACCTAGGAAAAACTCTTCTGGACATTGGCCTACACAAATAATTTATGTCTAGGACCCCAAAAGCAAATGCAACAAAACCAAAAATAAATAAATGGTACTTAAACTAAAAAGCTTCTGCTTAGCAAAAGAAATAATCAACAGAGCAAATAGGCAACCTACAGACTGAGAGAAGATATTCACAAAGTATACATCTGACAACAGTCGAACAAATCTGCAAGAAAAAAGCAAGTAAGTCCATTAAAAAGTGGGCAAATGACATGAACAGACATCTCTCAAAAGAAGGTATACAAATGGCCAACAAACACATGAAAAATGCTTAACATCATTAATCATCAGGGAAATGCAAATTAAAACGACAATGAGATTCACCTTATACCAGTCAAAACAGCCAATATTTAAAAAAAAAAGATGCAGAAATGGATGTGGCGAAAAAGGAATGCTTATGCACTGTTGGTGGGAGTGTAAATTAGTACAACCTTTGTGGAAATTGGTATGGAGAGTTCTCAAAGAAGTAAGCATAGTTCTAGCATTTAATCATTCGATCCAGCAATACCATTACTTAGTATCTATTAAAAGGAAAAGACGTTGTTACACAAAAAAAGACACCTGCACTTGTATGTTTATCACAGCGCAATTCACAATAGCGAAGTTATGGAATCAACCTAAATGCCCATTAGCTGATCAGTGGATAAGGAAAATATGATATATGTCTCTCACCATGGAATACTAATCAGTCATAAAAGTGAAATAATGTTATTTGTAGCAATTCGGATGGAATTGGAAACAAATGCTGCATGTTCTCACTTATAAGTGGGAGCTAAGCTAAGGGTCTGCAAAGGCATATGGAACGGTATAATGGACATTGGAGACTCAGAAACGGGAGGGTGGGGAATGAAAAATCACCTATTGGGTTCAATGCGTGGTAGTGGGGGGTGACAAGTACATTTAAAACCCAGACTTCTTCACCACTATACAAAGCATCCATAAAACCAAACATCATTTGTACTCCTAAAGCCATTATTGAAATTGTAAAACAAAACAAAACAAAATAAAACAATTGAGTTGTGCAAGTTCCTTATTTGGATATTAACCCCTTAACAGATTCATGGTTTGCAGTATTTTCTGCCATTTCATAAATTTTTTCTTTACTCTGTTGATTATTTCCTTTGCTATGCAAAAACTTTTTAGTTTGATGTAGTCCCAGTTGTTTATTTCTGCTTTTGTTGTCTGTGTTTTTTATGTCATATCTAAGAAATCCTTGCCAGTCCTTGCCAGTCAATGTCAAGGAGGTTTTTCCTGTTTTCTTTGAGGAGTTTTACAGTTTCAGAGTTTATATTAATGCCTCTAATCAATTTTTAGTTAATTTTTGTGTATAATGGCAGACAAGGATCCAATTTCATTCTTTTGCATGTAGATATTCAGTTTTCCCAACACTATTCATTGAAGAGAATTTCCTTTCCCCACTATGTATCCTTGTCAATCTTGTTAAAGAGTACTTGACCATAATGTGTAGGCTTATTTCTGGGTTCTCTATTCTGTTTTATTTGTCTATGTGCCTGTTTTTTTGCCACTACTGTTGGTGGGTGGGATATTGTTTTGGTTATGGTGGGAAACTGCCATACTGTTTTGATTACTATAGCTTTGTAATATAGTTTGAAATTAGGAGATGTGATATCTCCAGTTTTGTTCTTTCTCAAAATTGCTTTGACTATTCAGGGTCTTTTGTGATTTTATACAAATTTAAAAATTGTTCTTTCTATTTTTATGAAAAATGCCATTGGAATTTTGAAGGAATTGCATTAAATCTGTAGGTCACTTTGGGTAGTATAGAAAATTTAGCAATTTTAATTATCCCAATTCATGGACACAAGATATCTTTTCATTTATTTATGCCTTCTGCAATTTATTTAATCCATGTTGTACAGTTTTCAGTGTACAGATCTTTTACCTATGCAGTAAATTTGTTTTTAAGTATTTTATTCTTTTTGATGCTATTGTAAAGTGGATCATTTTCTTAATTTATTTTTTGGCTAGTTCATTGTTAGTGTATGAAAATGCAACAGAATTTGGTATGTTGATTTTGTATCCTGCAACTGTACTTAATTTGTTTTTTAGTTCTAACAGTTTTTTGATAGTCTTCAGGGTTTTCTATATATAATGTCACGCCATGTGCAAATAGACAATTTTATTTCTTCTTTTCCAATTTGAATGTCTGTTTTATTTTCTAAATGTTCTGGTTAGGACTTCTAGCACTATGTTGAATAAAAGTGGTAGAAGTGGCATACTTGTATTATTCCTGATCTCAGAAAAAAAGCTTTCAACTTTTCACCACTGAGTATGATGTTAGTTGTGGGTTGATCATATATGGCCTTTATTGTGTTGAGGTACATTCTTTCTATGTCTAATTTGTTGGGTGTTTTTATCATGAAAAGATGATTCAATAGCAACAAGACAAAAAAAAAACTCAATTAAAAATGTGCTAAGGACATGAATAGACATTTTTCCAAAGAAAACATACAAATTGCCAACACATATATGAAAAGATGTTTAACATCACTAACCATCAGGGAAATGCAAATCAAAACCACAATGATATATCATCTCACACTATTAGCAAAAAGAAAAGCAACAAGTGTTCGTGAGCATGTGAAAAAAGGAAACCCTCGCTCATTCTTGGTAGGAATATAAATTAGCACAGCTATCATGGAAAACAGTATGAAGGTTCTTCAAAAAATTAAAAATAGAACTACCATACAGTCTAGCAATTTCACTTCTGACTATACACCCAAAGGAAATCAGTATCTCAAACAAATATCTGCACTCTCATGTTCATGGCATCATTATTCACAGTACTCATGATATGGAAGCAACCTGAGTATCCATCAACAGATAAATGGATAAAGCAAACGTGATTGATATATGTATGGGCAGGGACCAAAAAAACAGGAATTTATTTATTAAAAATTGTGTATTTATTCTTACATGTTTAAACTTCAGTCACCTTCAAAGCACTCTCCGTTTGATGCAATATACCTATCAAGACTTTTTTCCACTGCTCAAAACAGTTTCTGGACTCATCAACTTTGAAACCTTTTAGTGCTTCTGCCGTTTTTGGTTTTTTTCCCCCTCTTTATTTTCTTCCACATCAGCAAAATGTTTCCCTTGGAGGACTTTTTTTTTTTTTAATGAGAGAAACCAACAAAAGGTTGCTCGAGGTGAGATCTGGAGCATGGGGATGATGCCGTTTTTGGTCAAAAACTGCTGAACACTCATCACAGTGTGGGCAGGTGCGCTTATAAATCATCCATCATAACATGGGCAAATGCGTTGAAAGAATCATCAAAAAAAAAATTCACTGAAGCCAAACACAGCCTCTCACAACAATGCTAGCTGGTACACTGATGCCAATGGGTTCCTAGAACACTTACCTAGCGGGGAAGGCCTGTATTACAAAGGCCCACCCTCCAAAAGATAATTCTGATTTTGGGGGGTTCCCCCCTCGTATATATGCATATACCATTGTGTGTATCTATTGTATATATTGTATATTCTATATGTATCATATTTGTATTATTCAGCCACAAAAGATAAGGAAATCCCGCCATTTGCAACAGCATGGATGAACCTGGAGGACAGTATGCTAAGTGAAATAAACTGACACAGACAGACAAATACTATATGATCTCACTTACATGTGGAATCTAAAATAGCAAAACACATAGAAGCAAAGAGTAGAACAGTGGCCACAAGGGTAGGAGCTTAGGGAGAATGGAAAGATGTTCTTCAAGGAGTACAATCAAGTTAAAGATGCACAAGTTCAAGGGTTCTAATGTACAGCACAGGTGGTGATGGATGTGCTCATTTGATTGTGGTGTGTGTGTATACAGAGAGAGAGACAGAGAGAGAGACAGAGAGAGAGACAGAGAGAGAGACAGAGAGAGAGAGAAAGGGAGGGGACAGAGAGAGAGAGAGAGAGAGAGAGAGAGAATCATGAGTGTTTCCTATGCTATCATTTCCCATCATCGTTATATTTTAAGTTATAGTAAACATTAATAAGTATTAACTATTCACACAGCACTACTAGGCTAAACACTTTACATGCATTTTCTCATTTAATCTTTACAACAACCGATGTGATAAATAATATGGTATTGCCATTTCACAGCTAAGAAAATCAAGGCTTGGAGAGGTGAAGTAAGTTACCCAAGATCACAGCTGGTAAGTGCTGGAGCTGGGACCTGAACCTACATGAAATAAATTTCAAAACTCTTCTGAGGTGTCAATCGAATATTTTAAAAATATTTCTTAAGTACTGAATAAATACTAAAGAAGAGTATAACCTATATATAAGGTATCAAGAATCATGATACAATGAACAAAAATATTACCCACCACTTAATTAAACATGCACACACTTGCCTGTGACAGTTCCTCAAAGTGGCCTTCATAGAAGTTATCATAATTGAAATTAAATAACATTGACCAGGATTAAAATACCTCAATGTGAAGACCCCTCAGAGTAGAGCAAGGCTTTTGCCTACCCAAAGAGTCCAGGTCAGTTGGGTGTTGGGAGTTCAGTCCTGGTGAATGCTTCTCAGATGTGCCCTTCCCTAGACTCAGGAAATTTCTGCACTGAGAAAAGCTGGAGAAATAAGAATAAGGCCACCCAATGAGGTGGGTGGAGCAGCTTTGGGAACAGTGGCATCAAAGTGGATAGTGCCTGGGGCACAAACAGGGACCTGTGCTAGCGACAAGAACAACTTATGGTGAACACTCCAGGTGGACAAAGCAAGAACCACAGCATAGCCAGCAATAGCAGTGGCTCCAGGAAAGCTTGAATAGCCAAGGTAAGGAGACAACTTTAATTTGCTACCTAATTGAGTGGCTCTGAGTCATTCTGGGGAAAGCGAATGTAAATAATAAATTTACTACACTGCTTTGTATCTTATCTTTTAAAAAATGACATATCCTGGAGATGCATTCATACATAGAAATCATCCTCTTTTTATGGTAACATAATATTGCATTGTAGAAATGTACTTTTTCTGACCAATAGTCTGTATTGAATATCTGGGTTATTTCAAATTCTTTTAATTTAATACAAATAAATTTAGTACCAATGTCACTCCCTTGCTAAAAAGCAAACAAACAAAAAACTCTGCAGTTTTTTATCGCTTGAAAAATCCGAATGCCTTAGGAGGTTTTTAAAAGTCCACCACAATCTACCTTTCCACACTTGGTTCTCCTCTACCCACCTTGCATCTTTTGTGGCAATCACAGCAGAACCTACCTTCTCCATTCCTCAAATTTACCCCATGAGTTGTTCATGGAGTTCCCTCAACCAGAATTGCTCTTTCTCCCTGTCCCTCTCCCTCCACCTCTGCTCTCCATGTTGATTGAAATTATTCCTCAATCCTTAGGAAAAAAAACAGTTTCCTTCAGGACTTCTGTACTGATTTCTATCCCAGCCCACACTTTCCCCTAAGTAAAATTAATCACTTCCACCCTGGTTTTCCTAATGCATTGTGCTTGTATCTTTATAGCAACTTACATCAGGCAGTATTTTCTGGTTATTTATATTTCTCCCCCATCCATCCCAGTAGGTCATGGAAAAATAATTCCTGTATAGGGCTTTTACATGGTTAAGTGATCAATACATATTCTCTGAATTGTTTGCTTTAATTAAATGGCTGTAAAAATAAAGCACATATAATAACCAGGGCCAATATTGCTATGGCTTTGGAAAACAAATGAATGTCACTCATTCTTTTATTTGCTTTGTTTTACTCAACTGGGTGGTGGGTGAGGGCCCAAAGCAATTCCTGAAGAAATAAGAATTCACTGAACAATGGAAGTTGTTATTTTTGTTTGTGCAGCATATTTATGTAGTTTTTAAATTACCATGATTTGACACATCAACTTTCCTCTTAATAGCTTTTTGCCAACTACACTACATTTCAAATTAAGTTAGTTATATTCTATCAAGAACGATTGTCAAGCACTTATAGAGTTTAAGTGGCTTATTGATAACTTAAAATCAACATTTAAATTTAAGGACATGACCAAACATTTTTTGGTACAGTCTTTATACCTCAATAAAGCTTAAAAAACCCAAATAAGCCAAAGGACTTGAATTTTCACTGCCCAATGAAATTGACATGGCAGATTTGAACCATTTGTGGGGTCTCTCTAGCAGGTGTACAGATATGCCCTTTTGAAATCCACCGGAAAGTCCTTGGAAATCATATTTGCTTCTTTCTGTTATAAGGAAAAATAGCACAATTTTTATAAATGATCATAAGAGCTGTAATGAGCTTTTTCAAGATAATTTTGTCAAAATTTATACAATTCAACACAAAGTTTCTGATTCCAGAGCTAAAAGTATTTCCAGATTTCATGGAAGACCTACAAAAGTCACATCAACACACACAGGATTCTGTCAAGTTCTAAATGACATGAATATTTTCGGTGAGCTAACAAATGTTAATTGTGCTGAGTCGTGTATTTAATTCACATATAAAATATAATGTCTATATAAAAGGTTTATAATTTCATTAGATATATAAAACTTCTCAATGGGAAGCTGCCAGATAATTTGACCAGCTTTAATCCACCACAAACTTCATCCAGGATGATAACTACGAAAATAGAGCCCACCCTTAGCCCTAGAACAGAATTACCATTTGTAGCATTGTTCCTAGCACTTCATAAATATTTATTGAATAAACAAATAGATATTAGAGATATTGTGGAGAAAAAAATGAACAACTAAGCTTTGTGGTAAATTATATGTGAGAAGCAAAGGAATAAAAACAAAGTGATGAAGTTATGAGCCTGGGCATTTGATGGGCCTTTTGATGGTAATACTGATAGCCATTTTAAGAAAGGGATATTATTTCATTTTTTGGTTCAAAAACGACTGAAACAGTTCCCAGAAATTGTAAATTTAAATTTTTAGGGCATCTTAAAGCTAAGGAACACAAATGGAGATTTGGAAATCATAGGTAGAATTCCAAGCAATGGTTAAAAATGAAACAAATGATTTCATCCGTGGGAGAGACTATAGTGGGAACAATTTTAAACAGTCATCGAGCAGCACTGTTAATGAACACTATTACAAGAACATTTTTGTTGACCTTATTAGGGTTGTTCTCCCATCAGTGTTAGTAGGTACCCCATAGAGATCAGTGGTAAAGATACCTCAATTCTGAGAAAGAACCATTTCAGTGCCAGAATTTCAGAGGTTTCCCAAGTTGTCTGTTAAATATGTGGTCAGATGAAATATGGTCAACTCCTATTCCATTCCATGTTTAAGCCTTACATTGTTTTGAGAAAACATTGATCGGGTTATCTCTAAGCCAGTGGAAGCAGAAACTTCATGTGAATCTGGGCTATTCTGGCTGAGGTTTATGGAGGGTCTCTTCCAGTCTTGCATTTAAATCCCTCCCTGCCTTCCTGTAGCAGAAGTTGTAAAGTGCTTCATAACCCCATGACCAGGAGAAATGAGAGGCTCTGCTGAGACTGTAATCTTGCTCTAAACAGGTCTCCAGCAAGAGCTGGTGAGTGGCGATACATCACGCAGCTCTCTCCTCTAAGGCGCCCACTGTCACCTCCACGGTGCTTCCCGCTCCTGCTGGAAGATAGGAGAGCTTCCGGTGAGCACCAGATCGAGGTCCCCTGCGCCACAGCATGCACAGTGCATTAGCTGCTGAGCAATAGCCCTGGCCCACAGCCTAATTATTAACATTTGAAAGTCGGCTGCTGGGCAACTGCAGGAATAGCTTCTATGACATTTAAAAATATGGATTTTCCTCCTCATGCTTACTGGACAGACCTATTGCATATTAGTTTCTGGATATACCATCCGTGTGATTGGAGGAACCATCTCCACCATGACTACTGTTGATCACAGCAAGGATGAGGTACATTCTTCTGGGGGCAATATACACCAAACATATTGGAAAATAAAGGAAATATTCACATTACTATTATTATTCAATATTAATATTAATTATATTAATTCAACCTTTTAGGTGGTAGGTTCTGCAAAAAGCAAAACACCCTTAAAACGTCATCACTATGGTTAGTATCCCTGTCCACTTTTTGCATTTTGTTTAGGCATATTAGAACTACACCTCATACATTCAATAAACAAGCTATAATGATTCATAAATATAGAGAGTTAACTTAAAAGTCTCACCTCCTATCCTCTTAAAAACTTCTAGAGTTCCAAGGATTCGCACTTAAGAGAGTATTTTCGTCTGGACATATCATCCAATGCTGGAGAATGTGGGTTACCTTTCAGAAAAGGAATTTCCTCCACACCCTGTCCGATAAATGAACCTAAACTGAATGTGGCTCTGGGGAGAGAAGGGAGATGACTTAGCACTACATCCAACATTTTCCAGCAGTCACTGACAGATTCTAAGATAAGTCACATCCTGCATGTGGTTAGCTCTGTCACGTTGTTCTCTTCTCAAGGGAAGCCAAAGACCAAGGTATCTACTGAGTGCTCAGCAGATCATGGGAGAGGAGCATCTGTTACAGAGATGCAACAGTAAGATGGGCTGGAATCTTTCTTCTTAACCCCAGATAGCCCTCTCATTAAGGACATGTGCTTGTCTGATCTCTAGCTCAAGGATTGAGGGTCATTGTGTACTGTGACTGCAAGGGGAAAATATACATGTTCTAAATTATTCACTTCATTATCCCATGTCTCAGCTGTTTCACCTAAAAAGCCAAATGAATAAGAATACCCAGAACAAAGTGGCTGTAAAAAAGTAATGAACACAAATATTTAAAAGTACTTTAGAGAGAAGGATGAAGATGGCTGATGAGGGACAGCTAGAGTGTGTTTCTTCTACAGAGTAAACAAAAATAGAGAGAGTTTTCTCAGCACCCATAGAGAAACAAGACCAGCAGCATACCCTATGACTCATCAAAGAAGCAATAATAACATGGTGTGAAGAAGAGAAAAATCAATCGACCTAGGTTGGAGCTAGCTACACTCTCTCCTGGATCACAGCAAGACCACAATTAGCCTCTGGATGCAGTGGGAGAAGGTTAGTGGGGGGAATTCAGGTAAACTGTCTACCCACAGCCATGCTCTGCTGAAACCCATATGGAGTGGTGCAGGGATAAAAGAAAACCCTGAGCAGTTCCATCTGCCATATCCCAGGAACTCAACCTTTGCTGGTGGCTGCTTTCTAATGGCCTGAAAGGGGATGAGCCCCAAGGGCAAACTGCAATGGCAGACAGTTCCTAGTTGGGGTGGGCTGCCATGAGAACACCTGAGTCCCTGAGGCTGACTGCACTTTGACATTCAGAGAGCAAACTGCCTAAGGCTAAGGCAGAGGAGCTGGGTAGGACTCATTGCCACAGCAACCTTTCATTCCCAGTGTAAACTCTTCCGTAACTGCCTTGCACAACAGTATTACCCCAGTGTCCAGGGACTCCATCCCAATCCCCACTGGGATAGCCAAGAATGCACACAGGTGGAAAGCTTGAGCTTCTTTCCCCTGTACCCCCTCAAAAGCTCAAAAAAGACAGAGAACTTGGGTGATTCCCCACAACCCCACCCTCTAGGTTGGCTGGGCACTTCCTTGGAGCAACACATGCCAAGCAGAAAACCCATAGCCACCATTGCAACTGGCTGTCTCCTGAGAGCACCATCTCCTAGCCAGAGGTCAACAGCACAGCCCATCACATCTGATATAATACCTCAGCTTTGGGGAAGGTCTGATCACAGACCCCAGCTAACAACACTATTCCAAGCCACCCTGACCACTCAGGACACCTAGAGCCTGTGTAGGTACCCAGCACAGGACTGCCACAGCTGGCAATTGATAACTCACTACACTAAGGCTATATATAGCCAAGGGAATCCCGCAGTGCCTATGTCATCCCCCTGCCAACCTCAAATAAGAAGAAATAGTCTACCCAAATGAAAAAGAACCAGAAAAATAATTCTGACAATATGAACACCCTCCAAAGACTACACTGACCCTTCAGCAATGGACCCTAACCAAAAAGAAATCTTTAAATTCCAGAAATAGAATTCAAAAGATTGATTATATAGTAGCTCAATGAGATTCTGGAGAAAATTGAAACCAATATAAAGAAATATAAAAAAATATTCATGACATGAGTGAAAAATTCTTCAAAGAGATAGACACCTTACAAAAACCAGGCTCAAATTCTGGAAATGAAGGAATCATTTAGGCAAGTAGAAAATGCAATGGGAAGTTTTAACAATAGACTACAACAAGTAGAAGAAAGGATCTCAGAACTTGAAGACAAGGCATTTGAATTAACCTAATCAGGCAACAATAAAGAAAAAAGAAGCAAGAAAAGGGAACAAAGTATCCAGGATATGTGTGGTTATGTAAAACATCCAAACCTAAGAATCATAAGGTATTCCTGAGGAAGAATTGAAAGCAACAGGTTTGGAAAACCTATTTGAGGGAATAATGGAGGAAAATGTCCCTGACCTTGCCAGAGATTTAAACATCCATATACAAGAAGCCCAAATAACTCCCAGAAGATTAATTGCAAAAAGGTCATCCCCAAGGCATATAATCATCAGGTTATGCAAAGCTAATGTGAAGGAAAAAAAAATTTAAAGAGCAATGAGATAAAAGTATCAAATAACTTATATAGGTAAGCCCATCAGAATAACAGCAGACTTCTCAGAAGAAATTCTACAAACCAGAAGTGATTAGGGCCCCATCTTCGATCTCTTCAAACAAACTAGCAGTCAATCAAGGATTTTGGATTCATAAAACTAAGTTTCATAAGTGAAGGTGAAATTAAATCTTTCTCAGACAAGCAAGTGCTGGGGGAATTTGTCACCATGAGACAGATTCTACTAGAAATACTCAAAGGAGTACTAAATACTGAAACAATAGGTCAAAATACACCAGTAGAAAAATGCTTGAAATCATAAAACTCATAGGGTGTATGGAACTTCCACACAATAAAGGAAATAAATAAATAAATAAATAAAGCAACCACATAACAACCAGCATGATGAATGGAATAATACCTTAAATATCATTATTAACCCTTAACGTAAATGGTCTCAGTGCCCTACTAAAAAGATATAGACTGGTAAAATGAGTTTTTAAAAAAGACCCAAATATCTGCTGCCTTTAAGAGACTCACTTAACATACAAAGAGTCTTACAGACTCAAGGTAAAGGTAAGGGAAAATATATGCCATGCAAATGGAAATCAAAAACGAGCAGTAGTAGCCATTCTAATATCAGATAAAATAGATTTTAAATTAACACAGTAAAAATGACAAAGATGGTTATTATATAATGGTAAAGGGATCAAGTCAACAAGAAGACATAGCAATTTTAAATATATATGCACGTAACACCAGAACCTCCAACTTTTAAAAAACAAATTCTACTAGACCTTAAAAAAAGGGATAGACAGCAATACAATTATAGTGGGAGACTTCAACACTCCACTGACAGCAATAGCATATCATCAAAGAAGAGAAAGTCAATGAAGAAACAGAGTTAAACTGGATCCTAGAGAATATACATTTTTTCTCATCAGCACATAAAACATTCTCCATGAATTACCATATGACAGGCCACAAATCAAGTCTCAATAAATTTTTTAAAAATCCAAATTATATCAAGCAACTTCTCAGACCATAGTGGGATAAAACTAGAAATTAACTCCAAGAATAACTCATGAAACCAAACAAAAATGGAGAAGTTGAACAATCTGCTACTAAATGATCCTTAGGGCAACAATGAAATTGAGATTAAATTTTAAAAACTCTTCAAAATGAATGACAACAATGAGACAAATTATCAAAACTTCTGGGACACAGCCAAAACTGTGCTCAAAGGAAAATTTATTGCACTTAAAACCTCCATTAATAAGACTGAAAGACTATATATTAACAACCTAACATCACACCTCAAGAACTAGAAAAACACAAATAAATCAAATCCAAAACTAGTAGAAGAAAATAAATAATGAAACTCAGAGCAGAACTAAATGAAACAGTACAAAGGATCAGTGAAACAAAAAGTTGGTTATTTGAAAAGATAAATGAAACTGATAGACCACAAACTGGATTAATTAAGACAGGAAGAAAGAAGATTCAAATTAGATCAATGAGAAATAAAAATGGAGACACTACAACTGATATGACAGAAATACAAAAGATCATTTGACAGTATTATAAACACTTCTACACAAACAAATTAGACAATCTAGAGGAAATGAACAAATTCATGAAAATTTACAAACCTTCAACCTTGAGTCAGGAAGCATAGAAACTCTGAACAGACCAGTAATGAGTAGTGAGATTGAAACAGCAATTAAAATTCTCCCAACAACAATAAAAAAGTCCAGGACATGATGGACTCACAGTCAAATTCTACCAGACTTTCAAAGAAGAATTGGTACCAATTTTACTGAAGCTATTCCATAGGTTGAAGAGGCAGATATTCTTCCTAACCCATTCTACGAAGCTAGTGTCACCCTGATACCAACACCAGGAAAAGATACAACAACAACAAAACTACAGACAAATATCCCTGATGTACATAGATGCAAAAATCCTCAACAAAATATTAGCAAGCCAAATTCAGCATAAAAATACTAATCCACCATAATCAAATGGATTTTATCACAGGAATGTAAGGATGGTTCAACATACTCAAGTCAATAAATGTAATCCACCATATAAATATAATTAAAAACAAAAATCATATGATCATTTGAATAGACATAGAAAAAGCATCTGATAAAATTCAGCATCCCTTCATGATAACAACTCTCAGCAAAATAAGCATAGAGGAAGCATTCTTCAAAATAATAAAATCCATATGTGACAAACCTATAACCAATGTCATCCTAAACAGAGAAAAGTTGAACGTATTCCCCGTCAGAACTAGAATGAGGCAAGGGTGCCCACTTTACTCCTATTCAACATAGTACAGGAAGTCTTAGCCAGAGCAATCAGGCAAGAGAAAGAAATAAGTGGTATCCAAATTGGAAAAGAAGAGATCAAACTATCTGTATGCCAATGATATGATCTTATACCTACAGAATCCTAAAGACTCCTCCAAAAGACTCCTGGACTTGATGAATGAAGTTGGTGAAGTTTTAGGACACAAGATCAACACACACAAATCAGTAGCACTGCTATACACCAATAACAACCAAGCTGAGAATCAAATCAAGAACTCTATTTCTTTTACTATAGTGGCCAAAAAGGTAAAATACCTAGGAATATATTTAACCAAGGAACTGAAAGATCTCTACAAGGAGAGCTACAAAACACTGATGAAAGAAATTGTAGAAACATCTCATGCTCATGGATTGGAAGAATCAACACTGTTATGGCCATGTCACTTAATGTAATCTACAGATTAAATACAATCCTTATTAAACTGTCAATGTCATTTTTCATAGAATTGGAAGAAAAATCCTAAAATTCATATGGAACCAAAAAAGAGCCAGAATAGCCAAGCAATTCTAAGCAAAAATAACAAAGCTGGAGGCATGACACTACCTGACTTCAAATTATACTACAAGGCTGTAGTAACCAAAACAGTGTGGTACTAGTACTAGGGTAGACACATAGATCAATGGAACAGAACAGAGAATAGAAATAAACCCAAATATCTACAACCAACTGTTCTTTACCAAAGCAGACAAAATCATACACTGGGGAAAGAACACCCTATTCAGCAAATGGTGATGAGAAAATTGGATAGCTACATGCAGAAAATGAAACTTGATGCCTATCTGTCACCATATACAAAATTTAACTCAAGATGGATTGAAGACTTAAATGTCAGACCTCAAACCATGAAAAAGTCCTAGACGAAAACCTAGAAAAAACTATTTGGGACATTGGCCTACGCAAAGAATTTATGGCTAAAACCCCCAAAACAAATGCAACAAACACAAAAATAAATAAGTAAAATTTAATTAAACTAAAAGGTTTCTGCACAGCAAAATAAATAATAAACAGAACAAACAAGGAATCTATGGAATGAGAGGAGATATTCGCAAACTATGCATCTGACAAAGGACTAATATCCAGAATCTACAAAGAACTCAAAACAAATCAGCAGGAAAAAAGCAAATGACCCCATTAAAATGTGAACAAATGACATAAACAATCATCTCTTTTGTTTGTTTGTTTTTTGGGTTGTAGTCTCCTCCATCGCCCAGGCTGGAGTGCAGTGGTATGCTCATGGCCACCCCAGCATCGACCGGCTGGGCTCATGTGATCCTTCCACCTCAGCCTTCCAAGTAGCCGGAACTACAGGCGTGCGCTACCATACCCGGCTAATTTTTTGATTTATTGTAGAGATGAGGACTTGCCAAGTTGCCCAGGCTGTTCTCGAACTGGTGGGCTCAGGCAATGCCCTCACCTCAGCCTCCCAAAGTGCCGGGATCTCTGACTTGAACCACTATGCCCAACCAACAGCCATCTCTTAAAAGAAGACAGACAAGTGACCAACAAACATATGGAAAAAAATGTTTAATACCACTAATTGTCAGGGAAATGCAAGTTAAAACCAAGATGAGATACCGCCTTACACCAGTTAGAATGGCCATTACTAAAAAATAAAAAACAAACAAGCAAACAATATGTGCTGGTGTGTATGCAGTGAAAAGAGAATGCTTATACACTGTTGGTGGGAGTGTAAATTAGTACAACTTCTGTAGGAAATTGGTCTGGAGATTTCTCAAAGAACTATAAACAGATGTACCATTTGATCCAGCAACCCCACTACTAGGTTTCTACCCAAAGGAACAGTAGTCATTACATAAAAAAGACATTTGCACTCATATGCTCATCACAGCACAATTCACAATTGCAAAGATATGGAATCAATCTAAATGTTCATCCACCGATCATTGAATAATGAAAATGTGGTATATATACACCATAGAATACTATTCAGCTTTCAAAAAGAATGAAATAATGTATTTTGCAGCAACCTGAATGAAATTGGAGAACATCATCCTAAGTGAACTAACACAGAAACAGAAAACCAAACAATGCAGTTCTCACGTGTCAGCGAGAGCTAAACTACGGATATGCAAAGACATAGAGAATGATATAGTGGACATTGAAGAATCAGAAGGGGGAGTGAGGAAAGAATGGGAGGACCAAAAAGCACCCGTTGGGCACAATGTGCATAGGTAAGAGTAGTGGGTATTCTTAAAACTCAGACTTCTTTGCCACGATACAATGCAACCATGTCCCACAACTATGTGTACCTCCTAAATCTTTTAAAATAAAGAAGTTAAATAAATAAATAGCACTTTAGGTAATAATGATAATACTTTATATGTGTTGGTTAGTTTATATTAGGTAATGCTTTGTAAATCACTTTGCATACATTATATGACAGTTAAATCTCAAAGTTAACCTACAAAGTGTACAAATACGATATAAGTGATAAATAACTAATACGGAGAGCAAATTAGTTTAAAAATTAACTTTACAGATGACATTATTTTAAATGAATGGAAAATCATTCTTTTAGTAATTTAACATTGGCACCAATACCCCAGAAAGATAGACGATTTGACCTCGGCTTTAAAGTTGTCTTCATTGTTAATTTCCATAAAAACCTTAACATTGTCTAATTATAGGGTTCTGCATTCATTGATCTCACTAATTCAACTGTTTTATCTGAGTGCCTCTCCTGAATTGATAAATCTAAATTGCACATTTTCTAAACTGCTAAGCTCAGGAGAAATCTTGAAGGTGGCCCAGATGACTGTTGGAGTCTTTTGCACCCGTCTAGCACCATCTACTGTAACTTTGCAATATTGGATTTATTGTCTCTTCTCAAAATCATGATGTTCAGATTCATTTACACTCTGTTCTGGCATTATTCCATTCATCAAAGGTGTATATTCAAGACTAAACTGAAAACGAAGCCATTTTGGTGGTAAAACAGAATGAAAAAGGAGGAATTGGCATTGTTCACTTTTACCATTAAGGAATGTTTCTCAGATCACCGGATCATCTCAAAGTCTGTGGTAGCATAAACTGTATTTTTGCTAGAAAACTTTCTAAAGGTAATTAGTAGTTACATATGAAAAGACTGTGAAGACTTTGCAATTGCTTTGTCCCAGAAGAATGTGTGTTCACATGATTCACACAACTTATCGTTTTATCATTTGTCTGCCTCCCTAGAAGTAATAGGACATAAAGAGAATGAAATCAATATTCTTTTCCACTTGCCTAGCACAAATGGATACTTACTTGGGGTCAATAGACTTTTTTGAGGGTTTTATGTAATGTTCAAAAATACTTCTGCTCTAGGTAGGAAGAGGCCAGAAGATGGAGTGATAGGGAAAACATACAATTAGCTGTGGCCATTACCAAAGTCCTGGCTTTTGTTTGGGGCTGTGAATTTGCAGGTGCTTATTACATTACTCAAAGTAACCAAGTAAATATAATGAAAAATTAATTAAAGTAAATCATGAATGAGCCAGTGATTGAGTCAGTCATGGACCAATTGTTTGCTCCTACAGTCCAATGCTAAAAGAAAAAAACAGAAAATGCTCCTACTTTGATTTGAATGTTAGAAATCTCACAGAAAGTCTAGTGAGATTTTGCAACCCAAGTCAGACCCTCAACTCCAGTTAGGGGCTGCCTGCCTAGTTTCCTGATCTCCAAAGGTGTTTCTTTCTCACAAGTCTTTCTACAGGCTATTCCATATTTATGAGTTACTGTGATGCTGATTATCCTAAAGTGTAGCACTCTTCTCTCAACAGAAGATGGTCTATATATCAAGAGAGAGGCACAAGAAGGTTCTTAGCAACACTGTTAACGATACCCCAAAACTAGAAACAATCTGAATATCCACCAACAGCACAATGGATTAATGTGGTATATTCACACAAAGGAATACTCTACAGCAAAGAAAATGAATGAACTACAACTACTAAAGCAACATTGAAGAACATCATAAATATAAAACTAAATGTAAGAATCCTGATGCAAAATAATAAGTACGATTGCACTTATACAAAGTTCACAAACCAGCAAAATTAAACTGTTTGAAGAATGTATGCCTAGGTGCTAAAACTATAAAGAAAAGTGAAGATGTCATTATCATAAAAGTCAAGTTAGTGTTTATCTTTGAGGGAACAATGTAGTGATTAGAAGGACACATCAAAAGGGGGCCTTTGAGGTGCCACTGTTCTATTTCTTGACCTGGGTGTTTGTTCAATGATAATTCTCTTATGATTTACACACTTCCCTGAAATTCTGATATATTTTACAATTTTAAAAAACAGTTTAAAAGAGGGCCGGGCATGGTGGCTCATGGTTGTAATCCCAGTATTTTGGGAGCCTGAGTCAGGAGGATAGCTTGAGGCCAGGAGTTTGTGACTAGCCTGGGCAACATAGCGAGATCCTGTCTCTACAAGAAATAAAAAAAATTAGCTGGGCACGGTGGGCACACCTGTAGTTCCAGCTACTTGGGAGGCTGAGGCAGAAGGATTGCCTGAGCCCAGGAGGTAGAGGCTGCAGTGAGCCATGACCCCTCCTCCCCCAAAAACGTTTAAAAACAAATAATGAAAACCTTTTTTACGTTGTCTCTATTGCTCACCCAATTCCTCATCCTATTAATTGGAGTTCCCTATATCTGCTCCCAGCTACTGATCTTGTCTGAGTCTACCTTCTCTCCATCATGTGTGCCATGCTCTGATCATGTTGTAGTCTTCAGTGACTTTGTACTTTTTTTACCTTTATGCCAAAATGTCCACCTCCTTCTCCTAACCTGATTCCCACCCATCTTTTAAATTTATTTTTATGTTTAAAATTTATTTTAGAGCTGTGGGGTACATGTGAGGATTTGCTATATAAGTATATCGCATACAGGTGAGGTTTGGGCTTCTAGCGATCACTCTCTCCCCCGGTAGTGGACATGGTACCCAGTGGGTGGTTGTTTGCCCCTTACCCCTCCTCTCTCCCTCCCCACCCCATAAGCAGTGCCCAGGGTCAGTTGTTCCTGCCTTTGTGCTCGCGTGCCCAATGTTTAGGGCCCACTTATGAGTGAGAACATGTGGTATTCAGTTTTATGTTTCTGTGATAGTTCACTTAGAATGATGGTCTCTAGTTGTATCCACACCCGTCTTTTAAAGCATAGCCAAACCAAGACTTCCTTCATGAGGTCATCCCTGAACTTCTTGGTCAAAGGTAATATCGCCTGTCTCTGAATTCTCATTTCCATTTGGGTCTCCCTGATAGCAACTACTATATTCTCCTTGGTCTTGGTGTGTGTGTGTGTGTGTGTGTGTGTGTTTCCTCTTTCTCCAAAAGCAATACAGCTTTGAGCACAGTAAGTGTAGAATAAATTTGCTCTTAAATGGAGGAATGAGGATTATTCATTTGGCTTTCCCACAGAAAAAGGGTCACCATTTATTATGAGGACACAGAGAAATAACTCAGCCCACCCAGCAGAGTTTATAGGTTGTTGTGTAGAGTTGGGATATGCCATTCTGGGAACTAGCCTGCAGTTGCCAGCTAGGTTACACAGGTCACTCTGTGCTGCTGTTCCTGGGATTGGGACCCAAATCAGTTTTGTGGAAGTTATCTGGAAGGCTCTAGAAGCTACCAAGTAATTCATAATGCACATAAAAACATTGTCTGCATGTGAGTATTTATAGGGATCACATATAGAGCCATGGCTCTGTAAGCATGTGTATGAGTGCATGTGAACATGGGGGAGAGATGAGAGATGTGTAGTCACTTTGCAAATTGCTTTGTATATCTACACCTTACCAATGTGTATACCATTTGGTGTAATTCAGAGCACCTCACCCTCCCCTTCCCAAAGTCTGGATCAGTCTGAGGAGAGAATGAAACTTGGCATTAGAAAAGACTCTTAAGGTAACTTACAAAACAGTTGATGCCATCGCTGGTTAGCTATTCGTATGTATAAGGACATTCATAAGTTAGTCATTCCTGAGTCAAGAAATACCTACATTGTGAGTATGTGTGTTTGTTTGTGTGTATGTTTTATGGCCTATTTTTAGGAATCTGTTCATTAGCAAAAGGACATCTCTATTTTGGTTGACTTCACAGAATCATTCAAAAATAACTGAAGAGTCACTAAATTTTGAAGGAGGGCTTATAGGAATGAATGTTGAATTAGGTAGGACATAAAGCTTAACAGGAAAAAACAAAACAAAACAGTGAATCATTTAGAGAAGATTCTTGAGAACTTGAGTTATTTTGAAAGGCACAGAAAGTATCTTTGGATGAAGGGTCCTGTGGACCTCTTAAGCTCAAGTCAGAATCAATTGTTCAGATGCGGGGGGCAGGGAGGTTGACATTCATGATTATTGTGCAGGACCAGTAGTGTAGGTATAAAATCACAAATAAGTTAGTTTTACATGTGGACTCTAAAATGCATTATACACATATGAAGTATTAGGTGCAAAGTGTAGTTAATGGCTAACAAATGTTTGAAATTCAAAGCAAATCCAGGAAAGGAGGAATAAAATGAGTCCATGTTATATTCATTAGGCAAATGGCCTCAAACATTTGAGATGTTTCCCAAACATCCTATGAATTGCTGACTTTAACATGTTGTAATTTTGTTGGTTAAAAAATTATTAAGAAAATTCAATAGAAGTCATCAAAACAATACATTATAAAACGATCTGAGAAGAAGTACTTTTAACTTAGAAATAAGAGATGTTTCCCCGTGCTTTTTCTCAGGTCCTGGATGAAGTATAATTCAGGAAATGAAGTCATGTGATTAGAAAATATCATTAACATTCTTTGTTATTATGATGTCATGATCATTTTTTATGGTTTGGATAGTTTCTTTATAAGTCCCTTATGCAAACTCTAAGCCCAAATGATTATATCTGTTTTGGAAAATTCTGGAATTGTCTGTGAATTTTATGTAGTTGTCCATAAAGCGAAAAGATAGGCTGCTGTTTGTTTTACTTTGAATTTGTTAGTTTAAAAGTGTTGCAGCTGCATTTTTCATTGGGGTTCTCTGAAGACATGTGGAGCTTTGAATGTGAATTTCAAGTTTTTTTTTTAAACCATTGTCATTGTGTCATTGGCAGTTTACAAGTATTTTTCAGTTGTGGATGCTGGAGAAAATGAAATAAACCATAATAAAAATAATTTTGTCCAGGTGGTACATAAATCAGTTAAGGAAATACAGTTCTTTGTGGCAAATAAAAAACATATGTATTACCTAGTGCACCAAAATGTTATTATTCATCAAATGAGTGTTATAGATGTGTTAGGATTTAGATACGTGAGGAAGAAGAATATTAGGGTAGACTATGGAAATATTGCATATTTTTGCCTAATGTGGAATAATTGGAAACAAATACGTGAGGAATTTTATGTGAATTAGGAAAAGCCAAAGTTCATTTCAGGGATTTATGGAGATTTCCCCATTAGGAACATTATCTGCTATTTTCTCTTAATATACAGTTTGTTGAATCTGCTGAATATTTCTGTCAAACTCCAACTAGGGAATTAAAAAAGTAAAAACTACAGTGGATGTATCGTTAACTAGAAAAATACCTGATTACCAGTGTAATCTGGAGGCAACAGAAATGTCTAGTTGTATGTAGGTGTGTGTGTTTGTGTATATTTGGAGTATATGTATGTGAAATACATTTTTTATTTCACTAATTGCTATGATATGTAAATTATTTTCTAACCTGAAACAGACATTTTTATCTATATTCTTTCTGCATTTATGTGTACCGATTATGCTATTTTATTTTTTCTTATTGTGTTATTTTATAATTTTCTCATTTTATGTGTTTTGCTACCCAATTTAATTACAACTTTAAATTGTTTTGTAACTTCTTTTGTATTCTCCCTTCAACTATTCTTATAAAATGCTTGATACATAAAACATTTAGGTACTTAAAAGAACTTTTAAATAAAAGAATGAATTTATTTATTGCTTTTCTTTACCTTTGAATTATCTTACTAAATTAGACTGAGAGTTTAAGAAACTTATGCAGGAATATAAAAGCCTTTAGAAAGTTTGCTGGCTTTAGTTACACCAATCATTTGTATATTTTTATATTTTCTTTAATTCTTTTCTTGTTTCATATATTTGTATGCCAGTTTTGCGTCAAAGCTAAGAAGTGTTTCAGGTTTTACTGAAAGTCAGTGAAAATAGAATTTTTCTCTTTTTCCATGATGTTTATTAAGCAGAAAGGTGTTATTTCAATTTTAATTTTTAAAATACTTTTTGTGCATTATTTTTGTCCTCATAATATTTCTTGATTTAACCAGAATTCTTACAGTGTGTCCCAAAGTCCAGCATTTAGTAGCAACTTTTTTGTTTTTTGAGTAAGAGTCTCACTCTGTCATCCAGGCTGGAGTGCACTGGCATGCTCACAGCCACTGTAGCCTTGGCCTCCTGGGCTCAGGCGATCCTTCCACCTTCGCCTCCCAAGTAGCTGGAACTACAGGTGCACACCACCATGCCCAGCTAATTTTTTGATTTATTGTAGAGATGAGGTCTCGCCAAGTTGCCCAGGCTAGTCTCGAACCCTTGGACTCAGACAATCCTCTTACCTCTGCCTCCCAAAGTGCTGGGATTATAGACGTGAGTCACTGCACCCACCTGGCAGTAGTAACTTTTTAATGTGGCAAGTTTCTAATTATTTTTCTCTTAAACCAAAACTTATAAATTATTTGTAATGAATTTAATATCAATTAAATAAATGCAACCATCATTTACTTTTTAAATGTGCTTCATACGTTTATCACTGAAAATGGAGTTTGGGACCAAGTTGTTTGTTGATTTGCTATGCACCAATAAATTTCTTCTTGATGATAAACTCAATCTTTTTAAATTTTTTCTTACCCTTGCTTCCTCCTCATTCTCTGTCTCCTTCTCCTCGTCCTCCCTCTTCTCTCCTCCTTTTTCAACTTCACCTGCAAACCATCAGGGGAGACAGAGGTAATAGAAATACATTCTCAGAGAGTTATGAACATTTTAAAAAGTGACATGGGTTCGAAAAAAATCAGTGTGAATGATGACCTAAAACAAAACCAGAATGTTCTTTCTCATATAAGAGTGTTTTGCATTAGTATATGTGTTTATTAATTTCAGCACACAGGTCAAACTATGGTTAAAAAATATTCCAAGATTTAAAGAAATCAATTAATACAGGTTAAAAGTGTCACATTCACAAAATTGTATCTTATATAATCAGAGCTCTTGATATAAACTTGTCATGATACAAAGGCTCAAATTTATGGAATTTGAGTAGCTCCTGTGTTTATGTCTGAGTGTATGAACGTGTTAGGTGGTCAAATATCAAATGGGGGCTTGATTGAAATAAATAGTCTCACTTGACTTGTCACTTAGTCACACTTCACATAATGCTGGAATTTAAAAGTGAAACCAAGTGGTGATTGGGTAAAGTTGGCAGGAGTACTGATCCTGAACCCAGTTTAGTGCTTAGAACATGGTCAAATGTGCTGAATAAATGTTTGGATGAAGCATGGATCATTTCATTAAAAAATTAAGATTGGTCTATTGCCCTACAGTTCTAGATCCTCATTTACAAATAGAAGGTAATATTGATTTTGAGAGGTGCTTCAGGAATTCTTAGTTCACAGTTAATGTGTATTTTGTGGGATGTGTAGGGAGGGTAATGATGACAGGGCATCTTCTCCACCCCATTCTGTTTGGGGACTGGAAAGGAGTGGCAATTGCTCAAGGAAGCTGGGAGATGAAAGAACTGATAGCTTTTTGGTGGTTAAGGGCATTCAGGTTTCATGGCATTTTCAACATCCTTTAGTTAATATTTAAAATGTTATAACACATCAGATCAGTGGCCCACTAGTCTTGTGCTATCTCTGAAGATGGTACCAGTGCTTTGCAAGAACGTGTCAATTTGCATCTATGACATCATTGTCAGAGGTTAGGGATGTAACCTGAACCTACCTAATTTCTCCTTAGTGAAATGTTATGGTTCCGTTATCCATGAATTGATCCAAATTCGCCTTGACCACATTCACCGTCTCAATCTGCCCAGCTTTGCAGGTATAATGAGTTCCATGTGTTTACTAGTCACTGCATAAACAAAGTCTTCATGTTTGTTCTGAAACCATGCCCTGCAAGTTTCAGAGTACACTGTCCAATCTAGACTTTCATCAATAAGTTCACGTTCACCCTGGTCATACCTTCTTGTTGTCTTACATGTTTATCATATTTCCTCTATTTTAGGGGAGAACTATAATATAAAGGAATCCTGTTTTTTACATCTAAACCCAAATAAAATACACTCGTGTTTTTTAAATTCTGGAAAATGTTTTTAGGATGAAAGGAGTTTTTCAGTATTAGGTTTTGTAAATTCCCAACTCCCTCACAATAGATTGGTTCTGTAGTAAAGACAAAGATTTGGTATGCAAACACTCCTAGCCAGAGCACATGCAGACTTTCATAATTCACTCAGATATACCAGTCTAACCCTCAATATGTGATAAAAATTGATTATCCATTTAAAGTTGTTTCATGGTCCATGCATGTGTTTCCACTGGTGTTTTAAGTGGCTTTACACAGAGTGAAATAGCTTTACTTAAACAGTAAAATATAAACATAATATGGCTCGTTTATTAAGGTCCCAATGCTGCAGATGGAAGGCATCTCAGGCAGTCTCTATGCGTAGAAAATGTCAACGTCCTTGACTTCATAACTACTGAGACAACTGAAACACCTCGATGTAGACTATGATTGTTCTCTTCTTCCTCTTTTGGAATAGATGAAACCCTGTGTCTTTGTCTTTTCTTCTCATCCAAGCCATTTCTAGGCAGCTATGCACTGTTTACATGAGTTACCTGGAAATAAATGTTGTGGCTAAAATTTCAGCTGAAATCCATTTCCACATAAAAGGATGGAGTTGTCATCTTAGTTGATGGCTGTTGTCAAAGAAGAGAGTGTGAGCAGCAAGACCATGAAAAAATAGTAAATAAAATTATCGGATTTTTTTCATAAAATCCAACTGAAATTGCCCAAATCTGATCTACCCTGATCCTTGGCTATATCCAAAATGGCAAGAATGCTTGTTGTAGCAGACACAGTGAGTGCCCCACTAATATGCCTTGCACATTCACTGTCTCTGTGTGAGCCAACCAGATGGCCTTCAGCTGAACACACCTGAAACTCTTTGCCTTGAGACTCTCTTGTTGCCAGAACTCCCTTGATTCACCTGTATGTCAAGGGAGTAGTACCAGGGACTCAACAATAGAAGTTGATAAATACCCCGGTTTATCTGTACCTTGGGTGAAATAGTTCTAAGATGTGTTCTTTATTATCTCCATGAGTTCCCAGTGGGATTGAGTCATGGTTTCCCACACTGGTAACCTGCTCTTTAACACATGCCTTATGGGCCTTCTCCCCTTCTTCACTCCTTATCAGTGCTTCCTGGCATTACCTCCCAAATAAACTCTGCTCTCACATTCTTGTCTCAGAGTCCGCTTCTGAGAGAATCCAATCTTAGACACTTAAATATATATATATTTAAATATTAGACACTTAAATATTATATATACATATAAATAATTTTAAACTGGGCTTGTTGTAAGCATATATTTTAAATAGAGATTCATTTGTTTAATTCAATTTATGTCTTTAAGTTTCTAATATGTAGCCAGGCATGGTGGCGCATGCCTGTAGTTCCAGCTACTTGGAAGACTGAGGTGGAAGGATCACCTGAACCCAGCAGGTCGAGGCTGTGGTGGCCGTGAGCATGCCACTGCACTCCAGCCTGGATGACAGAGTGAGACTCTAACTCAAAAAAAAATTTCTAATATGGACTAGATGTTACCTGACACAGGGGTTCCAAAGGTGAGTCAGATGTGACCCTGGCTTTTAGTAAATTCACTGTCTGGTAGACAAAAATGAACATCTAATTTTATTTATTTTTAATATGAACTGATAAAGGGCTAAATTTCTGTAATGAACAGAATGCTGTAATGCTATATAACTACAGAGGAGAGAGTGACCAATTAATGGGATGGTATATAAGAAAAGGTATGAGCAATTGTAGTATCCCAACTGAATCAGTATCTGAGGGGAGTGAGGTCCAGGAAATCCATACTTTAATACATATAGTTACATCATTACATCATGTATAGCCCAGTTTAAGAAACAATGCACCCTTTCACCACAATTTCTATTTCCCAGAAGGTGAGAAGGGGAGCTAGGAATGGCTTTCAGAACATGGCAGCTATCAGTGAAGTGGTATTTACAGTGTTAAAATATGACTTCTATCACGTTCTTCTTGCTGGGAATCTCACAAACTCTAGGAAATTGTAGATGAAGTTTGGAGTAGGGCAACCTGCTCTCATATCTTTGGACTTCAGAAGGTCATTCTGTTTGCTTTATTTTCCATGTAAATGCCACGGGTTGAGCAGAGTATTCTGAGTTGGCTACAGACCAAAATCACTTAGAACCATACTGCACATTTAGAGTTTACTCTGGTTGATACCAAGAAAAAAGGTGGTCCTCTGCTATGACTTTCAAGACAGGAGCCCATGTTGATATTTTCTATTAACTAGAGGGGGAAAAGATTCAGTCAACCCCAAACCTCTGCCAGACCAGAAATAATGAAGCATTGATGGTTCAGAATTCAGTGGAGCCATTTCTGAATCCATAACAATAAAGATATAAGAATAATTTTGAGACATCTGAATGAGATCACTTTGAAGCCGAAATAATGAAAATACATTTTCTGGGGGAAAAAAATTGAAGGAACTGCGCTTATTTAATCTAGACAAGACACTTCTAATGGAAGAAAAGAACAAATTGTCATCAAACCAGGTCTTGAAAAACTGGGCTTGTTTTAAACATACATTTAGAATAGAGATTTATTCATTTAATTCAATTCATGTCCTTAAGTTTCTAATATGGACTAGATGCTTGTGTGACACAGGGGTTACAAAGGTGAGTCAGATGTGACCCTGGTTTTTAATAAATTCACTGTCTGGTAGACAAAATGAACATCTAGGTTTTTGTAAAGGATTAAATTCCTGCAATGAACAGAATACTATATAACTGCAGAGGAGAGAATGGCTAATTAACAAGATGTATATAAGAAAAGGTATGTGCAATTGCTTTTAAACAGTAAGGTACTATGTAAATGCTCTTCCTTTTGAGAACAGCTGTGCCTGGGGAGGGGTGAGGGAGGTGGTCAAGGAAGATTTCAGAGACAAAGTGACTTCTGATCTGGGACTTAAAAACAAGAAGAAGGCTTTCGACAGGCAGGAGAAGTGTCACTCCAGGTCTCTCCAGATGCTTCTGCTCCAGTTTTTCTTCTGGTTACCCAAAGGAAAATTCCAGATCCCATGGAACCCTTTCAGTACCACTTACAAAGTCAAGCCAGAACCATGATGGGTGTAGCACATGCCGCTGGTGCTCGGCCCACAACCTATCGGATCCACATAGCATTTCCATGTACCTCAGCTTCATTTGCAGTTAGCAGTACCTGCATCTTTGTGAGAGGCTTGTCATCAGACCATTGTAGCCCACTATGCCAGCCCATGACAAGGGATTGACCTTTGGGTGTGGGGGAAATAACCAATGACTACTGGATGTGCGGTAATAAGTAACCAGGCTCCTCATCTCTCTCAGCTGGAATATTTTTTTGGAGGCAGGTAATTTTTTTAAAAAACAACCTTGCAAGCTTGTGTTTGGGGCCTCTTGCTCACTGTCAAATTTTGGATGTTTGTTCTAAACATTTTCCACTCTCCCCAAGGCCACCAACTCATTCTTGCCTGTTTCCCTTTTCTTCAACTTGCTGACTCTTCTTCCTCACAGCCTTAACATCTCTGTATCTTTATCCACCTTCTCTTCACTGATCTCAGAGATGATATGCTCAGAAACTACAAATCCCCTGCTCCTAGATCAGCACCTTCCTCTGTGTGCATGATCTCATCCACCTCTCTCTTTGTAATTCTTGAGCACTTCCTGGACCCTTCTCTGTCACCCTAAGTCATTCCTACCCTACTGATTTTTTTTCTCTTTGTTTTAAATTGTATATTCGGCCAGGCTCGGTGACTCAGCACTTTGGAGGTCCAGGCGAGTGGATTGCCTGAGCCCACGGGTTCCAGACCAGCCCGGGCAACTTGGCAAGACCTCAACTCTACAATAAATTAAAAAAAAATTAGCTGGGCATGGTAGTGATCACCTGTAGTTCTGGCTACTTGGAAGGTTGAGGCGGAAAGATCGCCTAAGCCCAGCAGGCCGACACTGGGGTGGCCGTGAGTGTGCCACTGCACTCCAGCCTGGGCGACGGAGTGAGACTCCAACTAAAAAAAAAAGATAAATAAGTAAATAAATAGACAAATAAATAAGTGGTACCTTCACGTTTGCTCTATCTTTAAAAACAAATAATACTCCCCAATACTATTCTCTTTACTTTCCTCATATGAAATGCTAGCCAATGTTCCTTCCCATCTTCCTTAGTCTTCTAGAAAGCTTAATCTTTACCTGCTTCCTCAGCTATAATATCTACTTTGTCTGTTAATTTTTTGTAACCTAATTCCGCTTAGTCATAACCAATTTTCCTTCAACGAGGCCCATTTTTTCCCCTTAAGATGTTTACCCTCAAACACCGACACCCATGTCAATACGTTGGAATAAAAGTATGTGCCAAGTACTCCTGGAATGATGAATAAGGAAGTGATTAATTGAGTCTGGGACTTGAAGAAGCTTTGGGGATGACCCCTAAGGGCAATTGTAGCCTAAATGGCAACATAGACTGGTATGGCATTAACAGAAGACAAGAAGCCAGGAAGGGGAAACTCTGGTTTGTGAATGATGAGTACAGATTTGGCTGTGCTTTGTGTGGGATGGCATCTGGATATTCAGGAAGTTGAGCCAGTCTGCCCAGTGAAAGATACAGACTAGAGAGGTCGGTTTGGTAGTCACCTGCCAAGGGGAGTGGCTGATGCCAGGAGAATGGGTGAGATCACTGGGAGACAAGGCCATAGAAAAAGAAGAGAACCAGGGGGAGCGCTCTGTGGGGAAGGGAAAAGAGAAGCTAGAATTGCCCTGAAAAAGGACGACTTCCCACCTTCTGCATCCTCCTCCGTGCCATCACCAGACTGGTGGATTTGAAGTGAAAATGTGTTCTGGTAATTTCCCTGGTTAGAAACCTTCAATGGCTTCCATATTGCCTACAAGATAAAACAAACAGAACAAAACAATCACCTTAGCACAAGGCCCTGCAAGGTCTAATCCTTGTATACCTTGTCTTGTTTATCAACCCTCCCTGGCAGGGGCCATTCTTTGACCCAATGGTTCTGAACTTGAGCCTACATCAGAATTCCATGGAGGGCTTGTTAACACACAAATGGTCAGGTCCCCTCCCCACAAAGTTTCTCTTTCCCTAGGTCTGGGGTGGAACCTGAGCATTTGAGTTTCTGACAGGTTTCTAGGGATGCTGATGCTACTGGGTCCATCCTCACCCTTTAACGATCACTGCTCTAACCCTGGCAGGCTTCCCTGGCCAGTACAGGGATATTCCTGTGCTGATGTTATTCTGTGCCTGTCATTCCACCCTCTCTTCATTGCCAATGACAAAGTTCTATAAAACTTCCTAGACAGATTCTCCTTGGTGGCTATACACACCGATTCCTGCCCTCCTCCTGCTAACAATTATTACAAGGCAGGGACTATGTTAGATTTGATTTGCCAAGACAATTCAGAAAGCAATACAAACCCAGCCCTGAGTCCCTGCTGCATGGGGCCCAGTTTGGATATGTTGATGTGCTGCCTGCCAGGTCAGGATCCTGGGTGGTCCCAAGGCTTGCAGGGAAAGGGAAGAAAGGGGACAATCATCAGCTCTAACCGCGAGGCTCTAGAGAAAGAATGATTCCGGAGCTTACTGTTGACAGTATTGGTGCATTTGTCTTTTGTTTCCCTCTAGAACACAGATTTCTTAAATGCCAGAGTAGAACTCTGTATTCTGTGCTGCCTATAACTGCCCTGTACATAAAAGGTGCTTATTTTTGAATGAATAAAAGGAGGAACAGCAGTGTGTCCAATTTGTTATTTGCTTCTAAGTTTATTTAAACAGAAGAGGCCATGACAGATGACATCTGTGCCATATACATTTGTCACATTTATGTCACATTTATGTTAACATGCAGCTTTTGAAAGTACATTTCATACTATCTCCATTATCTTCTGTTATCCTTCCTTTTTTATCTGATCAATTAGGAGGTAGCTTTTGACCAGCTGGCCATTAGGCAAAGAGACATGTATTTACCTACTTGATAGAGCCTGAATAACTGAGACAATTCAGAATAAGGCATTTCTAAACAATGATTTTTAAAAGATACTAACTTCACATAGAACTTTGTTTTTCTAAAAGAAATTTTGAAATTTTGAAATTAAAAAAAAGACATCCCAGTGGATTTGGATTTTTTTTTTTTTTTTTTTTTTTGGAAGACTTACACAAGGCTTTTTCAGACCACAACACAGTAAACGTAGCACCATTTTGCCATCTAGTGTTGTGAATCAGTATTATCTGTGGTGGCAGCAACGAACAGTTTTCTTCACACTTTATTAAAGCTAGCAATGACGTCTATGGGAGTTAAACATATCTCAGAATATCACAGATCTTATTTCAAAAAATTCAGTCTTCTTTCCCATTTTTCCCTTCTCAAAGTCTTTGGTAAACAATCAAGCTGAGCTGAACTCAGAGCATATTGCAATTTGTGCTCTTAGAAATCCCCCACATGCCTCTGCTGGGAGATTTCCTTCAAGGTGAGAGAAGATGGTGGAAGGGGACAGAGGGACAGAGCAGCGAAAGTGTGTCTAAGTTGCTCAGCTGCAACTGACTTGAGAATTGAGCATGGTCTTAGAAGTAGACCTCACCGAAGAGGAAGTCCAGAGTGAAGGTGACACAGGTAGTATCCAGAGCAATACCACCGGTGTTCACATCTTTGTTCTACCATTACTGGCTATGGGACCTTGGGCGGGTCATTTATCCTCTCTGCATTTATATTTCCTCACCTGTGAAATGGGGATGCCATTCACTCATATGGTTGTTAGCATTAAATGAGTTTGTAAATGTAAAGCATACGTGTTATATATTGACTGCACAATCTTTGTTTGAATCCTTGGCTTAATACTTGAGTGATTTTAAGCAAGTCTCTTAACCTCTTTGAACCTCAGTTTCCTTATTTATGGACATAAGATATTTTGGTTGTAAGCAGTAGCATACCTAGCACATTTGACATACAGAGTGGATCATTTGTAACACTACCCTCTTCTATATGACAAAATCTTTTTCAGTAATAATCATGAAATGAAATGGCCCCAAAGAAACACTGATAGTGAACATTTTGAACTTTCATGCCAGTAAAAAAAGTAAAATAACATAGAAATAAATGGCACAGTACCCAAAACGAAAGATAAGTTGGATTAATATTTTTATTAATAAGGATCTTAAGGAGGAACCCACATAATGAACACATCCAATCCAGGGAATACTACACGATTCCAAGAGTCTTTTGCACATGGAATGATAGAGTGAAGTATTTCAAGCTCTGTTTCTTTCTTTCCTTCCTTCCTTCCTTCCTTCCTTCCTTCCTTGTCGGCGTCTCACTCTGTCGCTCAGGCTGGAGTGCAGAGACTCACAGCTATCACAGCCTCGACCTGCTGGGCTCAGTGATCCTTCCATCTCAGCCTTCCAAGTAGCTAGGACTACAGCCTCGTGCCACAACGCCTGACTAATTTTTTGATTTATTTTAGAGATGAAGTGTTGCTGAGTTGGTCTCGAACTCTTGTACTCAGGCAATCCTCTCACCTCGTCCTCTCGAAGTGCTAGGATTACAGGCATGAGCCACTGTGCCTGGCGTCTGCTTTTCTTTTTTCTTTTCTCTTTTCCATAGTCACTGTCCTCTCATTGTGTTTTCAAATCTACCGTTTAAATGCAGGAAATGTAGCACCACAAAAACCAGAGATGCAAATTGCATCTGAAATGAACACAAATGATTCTGAACCAACACAAACTTATTCCAGAACCGACTGTATCTGTGGCTGAGTCCACGCGTGTCAGCAGCTTGCTGTAGAATTGGGGGTTCTCTGCATTATCTTCCATGCAGAAAACACTCTAGTAAAGGGTAAGTGATGAAAATGTACCAATTCGAAGCTCACATATATACTATTTAAAACTTAACAGTAACCTTTGCAATTATAGAACTTAATCCAAAAAGAGAGTTTAGGGTGAGAGAGGAGAGTATTTTATCACTGACATTGTTTAGAATTGCTTGGACATGCTGATAAGAAAAAAGAGATCAATTTGTAGTTGGTTTTACTATTGTTTTAAATTTCTCCACAAACAATGCATACTCTTATTGCCTGCACCTGGAGTCTACTGTGCCCTGCCTTTGGTACTTATTGCTTCCAAGAGTTAAATGAGAAAAGCTGACAGAACAATACATTCAATAGTGAATATTTAACATAGCCAATCTATTTTTCCATGAGTTATCTTCTCACTCCCCTCCTCTTACCCACTCAAAGCCAGCTCTCCATTCCTCCATACACATATATGCATGAATAGACAATTTTGAGCCTCCAGGTGAGAAGACAATGAATGCCAAGATAACCGACAAATCCAGTGTCCTGTATTGTTTGATGACAAATAATTTCTTTTTTTTAAGGTCTCACTCTGACACCCAGGCTGGAGTGCAGTGTTGTGACCATAGCTTACTGCAGCCTCAAACTCCTGGCCTCAAGTGATCCTCCCGCCTTGGCCTCCCAAAGTGCTAGGATTAAGGGTATGAGCCATCATGTCCAGCCCAGATGACAAATAATTAATAGCCGAGGCTTTCATTCAGAAACATGGACCTCCTCTGGAGTTCTTCTCAAGACATCTCTCAATACCAAAAGGATAGTTGGTCTGAGTTGTCTTGGCAGGTGGGTGTGAAGGTAACTTCAGGGTTTGGCCCACGAGCCTGTCATTTGCCTCTCTTCTCTCAGATCTGTTCCTGGCCCTTTGTATTCCTGTGTTACAAAGTGCTCCATTTCCCCGGCTTCTGGGCAGATTGAGTCAATAAAAGGCACAGGCAGAAGAGGGAAGGAAGAAAGGAGGGGAGAAGCCAGGTGATCTCCCTACCTTCTCACTGCCTCAGACAGCGTCTCCTCCACGGAGTCAAATTTCCTGAAAAGTTAATGAAGCTGGAGCTCCAGGGCCTCTCACTTGCGCAGGCCTCATCCAATGCCCTGTGTGCATCATTTTTAACAGCTTTATTGAAATATAATTTACATACCATAAAATTCACCCATTGTAAGTGGATGGTTCAATGGTTTTTAGTAAATTTATTGAGTTGCATAACCATCACCACAATCCAATTTTAGAACATTTCCATCTCCCCTGAAAGTTTTCTCGTGCCTGTTTTCAGTCAATCCTGGCTCCCAACCCCAGGCCCTGGTAACCACTAATCTACTTTCTGTCTCTGTGGATTTGCCTATTCTGGACACTTCATGTAAATGGAATCGTAGTATGTGGTCTTTTGTGACTGGTTTTCTTCACCGAGCAGAATGTTTTTGAGGTTCTTCTGTGTTGTAGCATATACAAAGACTTCATTCCTTTCCATTGCTAAATAATGTTTCATTGTCTGGAAAGTTCCCATTTTGTTTAAACATTCACCAGTTGATACACCTGTGTGTAATTTTGTATTTGTAATTTGCATTATTTTTCTTAAAAGGGTTCCCTCAGATCGTGTAAGTTTCAGGCCCCCCAAACCTAGAGCTGCCTCAACCTCTGTCTCCAGCCCTGTGACAGCCTCTAAGAGCCCCTCACCAACCCTCCCCCGTGATCCCTGCTTCCTGGTATTGATGGCCTGTGTTACTCTCTTGAGTGCGGGCTGGACCTAGTGGCTTCCTTCTAACAAATAGAATACGACTGAAGTATTGGGATGTCACTTCAAAGATAAGGTTACAAAAAGACTGCAACTTCCATCTTGCTCTCTCCTTCTGACATGCTCTTTCTCTCAGAGCCTTCATTCTAGAGGAAGAAAGCCGCCATATTGTAAGTAGCATTGTGGAGGGTACCACGTGACAAGGAACTGATGTCTTCAACTGACAGCCAACAAAACCTTGAGGCCTGCCAGCAGTCACGTGAGTGAGCCTGGAAGCAAATCCTCCCCCAGGTGACCTTAAGAGAACTGCAGTCCTAACTGACAATGATTGCAGCTTTGTGAGAGCCAGAACCACCAGCTAAACTACTTCCAGGTTCCTGACCCACAGAAACTGAAAGATAATACGTTTGTTGTTTACAGCGGCTAGGTTTAGGGACATTTGGTATGCAACAGTAGACAAATACAATCCCCATTTGGTAGCTCCACTTTACATAGTCTCAGCACCCACCTGGCAGCCCTCACCATGTCTCTGGCTCCCGCCATATGGCCCTGGCTTTTGGTCTCTGGTAACACCAACCTCTTCCCATGTTCCCCCAGTCCTAAGAGTGGTAACAACTTCCTGCTGTGGCTAATCTCTGTGTTGTCCTTTGGGCCCCTCGTTGACTTCTCATTCTTCTGGGACCCATGCATTCAGCTTCTCGTATCAACCCCCTCTCTTTGAAATACCTAGAGTGGTTTCTGTTTCTAACATTGTAGGGGAAAATATTTCATCTTCTATGACATGTAGCCTCACTTGAGCCTTCACAAGTCTGTTTAGAGAAAGAAAAAAATTAGTGTGGGACCAAGAGTCCGGTAGGTCCTAGAATCAGTCTTCACAAGTAAAATAGGCTAAGACAGGAAGGCACCCGCTGAACTACCAGATAGCACAGCAACAGCTCTGAAAGGTGATGACAGAGTAACTGAGCAACCCTTCTCACCATCCCACTCCGTGGTGAACATTCTGGAGCAGGGAGAGTGGTGTGTGAACAAGAGAGTGTATTCTCTAATGGCAGCAGCCATCCCTGGGATCATCCCTCTTTGCAGAATCTCCCTGAGGCCACAGCAGGCTGAGGGGGAGGTCAGAGGGCTGAGCAAGGGGAGGACATGATTGTGATTATACAGGGCCAAGCCCAATCATCTGGGGCTTGGGTGGCTTCACTGAGGGCTCCATACTGCTCTCCCCTTCTCACATTCTCTCATGTCATGGCCTGGCTGTTGTGGAAATGTATTTAAGCCTCCAACACAAGGAGCCAGTTCCTACAGGCTGCTGAAGTCTGTAGACTGGTGTGCCAGGAAAAGCAATGCATCCTTTCCCCTGGGTGGACAAAGAAGCTGCTCTTTCTTAGACCAACCTGGAAAAACAGAAAAGAAGCCTTTGGGCTCAGTTCCTCATCTTTCAGTCCCTAGCTTGGTTGGGAGGAGGGGCTGTTGGCTGGGGGAACTGTTTTCCTTTGAAACCCTTAATTTTTTTGCTTCCAGCCCCTAGACTGTTACTGTCTCTTCAGGACTGGGCCCAAGAGTAAATGGAGCAAGAGAGACAGCCCTCTGGCACCTTTTGGCCCCTTGAGAGGCAAATGTCCTGCACAACCAACAATCATTCTTCACTTAAACCCTGTAGCCCTCAATTCTCTCTCCTGGCGGCTTCTCCCTTTCTCCTGTGTTATTTCATGGACCAGCACCTTCAGACTCACCCTCCAGCTCTGACTGAGGAATTGGCAGCTTCTTCTGACACAAGTGGGCTCAGCATCTCTCCCCTCGTCGCAGAGGTGATGAATTGCCTTGGAGTCATCATGCCCCTCTCGTCAGTGCAGACACCCAGCTGACAGAGGGACAGACAGAATGTTGGCAATAGGCAAGTCTGGTGTCAGAAACCCTGTGTGGAGTTGGTCTCTGAGTGCAAAGTCTGGAAGAGAGAAAGGGCATACAGAGGGAAATTAGGAATAAAATGGCTAGGAGGATTATAAGATTGATTTCACTCTCGCTGCAACTGTCAGCTGTTTGGGGAATCTGAGCCCAGGCCTCAGCTAGAGCTGGGGAGAAGTTAAAGAACAATGGCTAATAAGAAAGACAGTCCCCCCTCCTTCTACAGACCACTGCTGCTTTCTCTTGCTGGAATAGATTTCACCAAGCAATTCAGTATTGACTCTCATCATTTACATCTTCATTAAATATTAAACTGATATCCTGTAAATTGTTCATTGCTTTTAAATCTGGGCTAGATTCTGTGAGGCACTGTGCTGATTTGTTCTGCTCTGGTTTGGGCCCCTGATCTCTTTGGGATGTCATCATCAAAGGCTGTTGGGCATGGGGTTTGGGTCCAATGCAGGTTATGAGCTTAGAAGCAAGGGAGTCACTCATTGCCCACCAGTGTGTTTGATGGTTATTGCTTGTGTGATGATGGGGAGTAACGTACATTATGCAGGCTCTCGGGGCTCTGCCGGTGAATTACAGATCACTTTGTCCTTTAGTCTGTTAGCACATCCATAAATTATAGCACAGCTTGGGCAGAGCTCACATGGAAAACCACCATTTAAAATAATTTTTTTCTAGTGTCTTTAATTTGGGGACCACAAATCAATTAGGTTACCAGTCGTCACAAACACTTGAGTTTAAAAACAGAAACCATCTCCATTTTGTGGATGTGGAAGAAGATTTGAAGACAAGCAGTGGCAAATGTAGAAATGGACTCAGTGTTTGGCAAGGACCTGCTTTTCCCAGTGGCAGCTTATTGCCACACGTGTGGGGCTTATCAAGGGAAAACTGGGTTTGGGTTCTATTGAGGTATATGAAAATGAGAGTGCTCCTTCAGTGTACTATTTTTAATGCTTTTGGTTGCATATAACTTAAATAAAATAACTTCAACATTAAGGATACTTCTTATTTTTGAAATACTAAGAAATCCAGAAATGGGTGGTGTCATGGTTGGTTCAATGGCTCTACACTGGCACCAAGGAGCGAGGCCTTCTCCATCTTTCTGCTCTGCCCTCCCCAGGATATTCACAGGGTACCTAGGCTTGTCCTCTCATGCTTACAAAATGGCTGCCATGGTTTTAGGCATTGAATGAAAACACAACAATGTCCAACTGAAAAAGAGAGGTGTCTACACTCATGAGGGATTTCTTATCAGGAAATAAATCTTCCCAGAAGTTCCTCATCTCAGTTTTCACTGGCTGGAATTGGGTCACATGTCCATGCCCTAGCTGCAAGGAAGGCTGGAAAGTGAGAAGCAGTATTTTCAACCTCTGGGATGAGAAGTTCTCTGCCATCAAGAAAGGAGGAGGAAACAGCCTTTGTGCTTATAACTCACAGGATCTGTCACACTTAGAGTCAACTTTTATTGAGTTCTAGCCCATGCATAGCACTCTGATAGGCACCCTCCCATGCATTAAATTATTTACCCAATTGAGATGTATTAAAGTTAAAATGGTCAACAAATTATCTTCTGGGGTCTTAGAAGCCATTTTTTCATCCACTTATCTCTGCAGCCCTAGAGATGTTCATTGGAAAATAAGAATGCTATCCAACTTACTCTAATAACAGAATAAACTGAAACTCAGTATTAAAAAGAAAAAGTGAAAAAATGCTATTAATATGGGTTCAAACAATCTGGATTATTGGGACTTCAATTTTCTTTATTTTTAGCAGAGAGTTAATTTAAGAATGAGACTAAATGGACCACTCCTAATATTCAGAGTAAAAGCCACAGCTAAAAAGCCTTAATTTCTGTTCTTTCAAGTTCAGTAAGAACCCCAAATAACCACAGTTTCAGACTAACCATAAGGAGTGGCTCAGAATAAAAGGGTCTAAATACTGTTGTGCTTTAGCATATTAGTTTAGGTTGACCCCATCAGCTGGGCTTATTCATTGTAGCCCAGTGAGAATACATTATCGTTTACCTATGTTTTGCAGTGGAATTTCTGTCAACAAGTAATCAAGTCTCTCCAGATGTTTCACTTGCTATAACAAAGCCACTGTCACAAACATTAATGCACAGATGTTCCCTTTGAAAGGCAGATTAAAAATGTTTTTGTTAATGTTCTCAAATTATCAAATGAATTGAAAAGGATATGGGTGCAAAATTGGTTTCAGGGATATCTATTTAAAACTGGATTTTTAAAAAATTAATTAACTGTAACCTCTTTGAGTAAGATTAATCAAACTTCAACAAATAAAGCAGAAAGATAAATATTATGGGTTTTGTTGACAAGCAAGATTCAAGTGGCTAGAAATTATGAAATGTGCTCTTTCACAGAAGACTTTTATTTCTGTTTGTTTCATTTTCTTTTCTTTCTTTTTTTTTTTCTTGAGTTGGAGTCTCACTCTATCACCCAGGCTAGAGTGCAGTGGCATGCTCACAGCCACAGTAGCCTCGACCTGCTGGGCTCCGGCGATCCTTCTGCCTCAGCCTTCCCAGTAGCTGGAACTACAGGCACACACCACCATGCCCGGCTAATTTTCTTTTTTTATTTATTGTAGAGATGAGGTCTCACCAAGTTGCCCAGGCTGGTCTTGAACCCATGAATTCAGGCAATCCTCTCACCTCAGCCTCCAAAAGTGCTGGGATTATAGGCGTGAGCCACTGCGCCCCGCCTGTTTCATTTTCTTTTCCTATCTTTTAATTCACTTACTATTACTTTACATGGGGCTTGTTCACTCTTGTGTTACTTTGAGTCTGTTTCTGGAATGACTTTTACTTTATTTGCTGATTCTTTCATAAGACCTGAAAGTTGTTTTCATACCTTCCTGTTGGTTTGCTACAGCATTTCAGAGTTTTGCCATTTCTGATCTATGCTGCTTCTCCATAGTTTTACCATTTTCTTTTAATCTCATTTTGTAGTATTACATAACAAGTTTCATTTGTATTTTGGTCATATTTTTTTCTGTGCCTTCATTACCTGTTCACAAATTATTTGCTTCATTTTCTCTTTTTACTTATCATATTTTTGTAAGAAGTTTGATCATAATCTTTTTCTATTTTTTGTATTTAAATAAGGTGAGTTGTACCATTAGTATAGGGATCTTGAATAGGTTGTGAGAATACTAGAGCTTCTGTTATGGATAGATTGATCGTTTGTGTCTCTCCTAAATTCATATGTTGAAATCCCAACCCCCAGCATGATTGGGAAGTGGGGCCTTTGGGAGGTAATGAGGTCATGAGGGTGAATGGGATTAGTGTCCTTATAAAATAGAGCTCTCCCTTGTTCCTCCATGTGAGAATAGAATGCAAGGAGGAGTCAGCCATCTGCAACCCAGAAAGGGGTCTTCCCAGAACTCGGATATGCTGGCACCCTGATCTCCAAAACTGTGAGAAGTAAATTTCTGCAGTTTATAAGCTATCCAGCCTGTAGTAATGTGTTACAATAGCCTGAATGGACAGACAGCTGCTTTCCTGGGTTCCCTGCTTGAGGGTTCCCTCCCTGCTTTGACAGAGAAGCAGGGCTGACCTCATGGATATGTGGCCTGGACAGTCACACAGGAACCTTCCTACTCTGGATTCCATGTTCTGCTCTTCTTATCATGAAATTTTTAACAGTTTTTTGAACAACTGTTTTTGGCTTTTCATTTTGCACGGTGCCTTGCAAATTAGGTAATGGGTCCCACTGAGGAGTACTAAAAACCATGGTCTCTCTTGTACAATTCTGAAGTTGGCCTCCTCTGGACCTCTCCCTGGCAATACATGAAACTTTTCTCTCTCTCGGACCAGTGTTTTTGGCTTGTTCAATTTGGATTCCATTCTAGCAAGATGTTTTCCCAGGGTAGGTTTCATTTCTCAGGCATGGGGGATGTTATTGGGTTTCTGTTGTCCTCATGCACTTGATTCATCTTAGTGCCCTGTGACCTAACCCTTGGCAGATCTTCATAGACCTTTCTGGACTCATCTACAAATGAGAACCATGAAGGTGTCTCTCATGTTTTTCTCAAATATGCTCACTGAGCATTCCACTCAAAGTGAGATTCTCTTCTTTTGGAAGTTAGTATTCGTTGACAATTTCTGTGTCCTTGGTCTCTAATATAATCAGAATACCCCTTTGTCTTCCCTCCATTTACCTCAGAGCTGCTAAACCCATAGGGATTTTGCTGCTGTCAAAGTTTGAACCCAGATACACATTTTCTGGGGTTCATGGGTGTATTTGTTACTTGGTTTTGTTGAAGATATTACCTGTGGTTCTTTTTTGCTACCCCGTTGTTATAAGGGGATTTGGAGATATTAAAAAACTATATTGCCATCATGATCTTGCCCCAACCAGAAGCTACATAAAAACTCTTGGATTTGATACACTTATTACAGAATCATTCACTATTAACTAAGTACTACACCAGATTTTCTTTAGCAATATTTTAATTGACAAATCATAATTGTATATATTTATGGGGTAGAGTGTGATATTTTGATATATGCAAACAATGTAGAATTATACATCAGATTTTCACAGACTGATTTCCATAACAGTCTTATCCAGGCACATATTATCCAAGAGGCTGAAATATAAAATAGGAAGAGACATGGTGTAATTCTAATTGGCAGGGCGCATGTGGTCTCATTTAAGCACAAAATGGTAAAATAATTTTTAAATTTGGACCAACTAAAGCAGACACGAGTTGTCCAATCAACACCTAGGAAAAGACACACCATTGTTTTTAAAATAATTCATATTATCAATAAAACCAGGCAGTAAAATATCATTTTCACCCAGTAATATATAATTTTCACTCAGCAGGATTTATTTTGATAGAAAGAGCAGTAGAATCAGGAAACATATCAAGAATATCTGGAATCATAGTTCATGCTGTCCCACTGAAATCCTTTCTCAACCAGAAGTTATCTGTTATTCATTCATTTATTGAATGTATGTGAAATCTCTCATGTGCCAGAAATGTTTAAATGAGGGGACAGACCTCTGCTTACAGGAAACTAGTCAGACAGCCTCATAAGTTCTCAGGAAAATGTGATGGGTGCTCAAGTAGGAACTAGAAGAGGGAAGCCTGAGTCAGCTTAGGAAGTCAGAGAGGACTCAATGCCATATTACGTTTTGTTCTTGTTATTTTCTAAAGTCAAGCTGAACTAAATCACACTCTTTTTTAGGTCTTTACAATTTTTCTCATCAGCTAAGACTTGCCCCATTGATGCCATTTTATAGTGACACTTTTCTTTGAATTCTGAAGCTCATAACATACTGTCTCATATTTGTCTACGTGTTATTTTAGAATCACTCTCCAGTTGTTTTTTTTTAATTGTGTATTTCTCTTTTTCAGCTCAAGTATGAGCTTTTCTATGACAGAGGTCATATCTTCTATTACTTTCTATTTCCTATAATACGGTATATGATACTGGGCACATAAGAGACATTTAATAAATGCTTGTTAAAGAAGAGAACAAATGAGTGAGTAGATGAAGTTATAGAAATCAATGGCTGCAAACTAAAACATAATTTTCTTGTAATGGTTTGTTACATGAAATTTGATAGAATTGGCTATCCATCCTTCAAAATATAGGAGAATGGAGCTGCTTCTGACACTTAAATGATGCAACAGGTTGGCTTTCTTTTGCACAGAGGACAAAGATCTGGTGCTGATATGAAAATGTACCTTCACATGAATTAAACAATTAGTTCAAAGTATACAACTTGTATAGCACATAGCAGCATCACACAGAGGGAAGAACACAAACTTTGGAATAAGAGACACCTAGATTCAGAGACAGAGATGTCACTCACAGTTAGGTGCCCCTGAAAATGAGTAAGCATTACCCAATCCTTCTCATGTTGTCAAATGGGGACACTTATGCCTACTGCCCTAAACTATCCTGAGAATTTGATGAGATAAATTCTGAAAAGGAACTCAGTGCCAGCATATAGTATTGGCAGTCAACAAACATTGTCCTTTTCCATCTGCTCTTTTCATCTCATGCAAGGATCAACAATTTTGCCAAGAATGAGAATACAATAAAACGTATTTAACATTGGAGGGCACTGAACTCATCCTTTTTGATGATTTAGAAATGACTTTAAAATATGCAATTCAAAGTCATTATTTTAACCAAAACATTTCACCCACTATATCCTATCATCATCATTATAGCTAATTATGATTAATTTTCTCCATCTACCTATCTAGATAGTTTAATAGATATTTCTGGAATTAAAAATACCAGCTTGGTCAATTCTTTATGCATGTATTTTATGTGCAAATATAGGTCTGCATTCTTCTTTATATACTCTCAACTCAGCCCAATATAATAGGCTTATCAGCCTCAACATTGTGTATCAATGCTATAAGCTTTGCATTGATGTTCTAAAATTGGGAGTTTGCCCCCAAAGTTACTCTAGTTATGGGACAGGTGTAAGGAATAAGTCTTTAGCTCTCAATCACATAGACAAGATATTTCAGTTCGGGTCACACTGATCGATGATTAGAATATTGCTTGGAAAATATAACTGCAACTTTAAAAAAAGATAAGCCTAAATCCATCCAAGTTGCTGCAAAATCCATAATTTCATCCTTCTTTATGGCTGCATTAGAGTCTATCATACTCAATGATCTATCACAGAAACAAACAACTGAGTACCACATGTTCTCACTCATAATTGAACCCTGAACACTTATTATAATATTACATGAAAGAGGTTGGCAGTAGCAGGTCACTGCTGCCGGGCGTGGGGGGGAGGCACATAACATTAATAAGGATACCTGATCCCAAACCAGGTGAAGTGAGGACCGATGGGAGGCCCAAACTTCACCAGTTCAATGACCACTTATGACCTAACCCTGTATTGTACCCCACATCTTTTTTTTTTATTATAAAGATGCGGGGTACATTTCAGGGTTAGGTATATAAACATAGATCATGCAGGTACCCTTGTTGATGAGGTATGTTCCTCCCTCCCCTAGCAGTTTCCCTCAACTGCCAATACCACCCCCCCATCCCAACAGTTTCCCACTACTGCCCATCGCTTTCTTATAGCATTATAATTGTTCAAGGTCCATTTACGAGTGAGAACATATGGAACTCTGTTCTTTGTTTCTGTGATAGATCACTGAGTATGATCGACTCTAAATCCATCCAAGTTGCTGCAAAGTCCATATATTTATCCTTCTTTATGGCTGCATAATATTCCACTGTGTATATGTACCACATTTTTTAAAATCTAGTCCAGCTTCGATGGACAACATGGTTGGTTCCATGTTTTTGCTATTGTGAATAGAGCTGCAACAAGCATATGTGTGCAGGTATCT
>CAUYQG010234676.1:0-60820 GCA_963574415.1 Tarsius wallacei | reverse complement strand
CAGGTCGAGGCTGCGGTGGCCGGGAGCGGCCACTGCACTCCAGTCTGGGCGACAGAGTGAGACTCCAACTCAAAAAAATAAAAATAAAAAAAAAATAAAAGAAACCTAACTTAGCATCACCGGGGTGGATAACTTCGATGGATATATTTTGGGTAATTTTCCTTTTTTTTTGAGTTGGAGTCTCACTGTTGCCCAGGCTGGAGTACAGTGGCATGCTCATGGCCACTGCAGCCTCGACCTGCTGGGCTCAGGAGATCCTTCTGCCTCAGCCTTCTAAGTAGCTAGAAACTACAGTCACACCACCACACCCAGATAGTTTTTAAAAATTTATTGTAGAGACGAAGTCTCGCCAAGTTACCCAGGCTTGTCTTGAACCCCTGGGCTCAGACAATCCTCTCGTCTCTGCCTCCCAAAATGCTGTGATTACAGGTGTGATCCACTGCGCCTGGTTAATTTTCATTTTCTTGACCCACTTTCTACCTTCCCATTTCATTAGAAGAAAGCTACTTAGGCCTAGAATTCACCTGCCTTCAAAGAGACTGGGATAGAGAAAACTCAGGGATCTAAAAACACATGGGTGGCTTTTTAGAAATGGTTCCCCTCCCTACACATACACACTCCCTTTCTCTAACTACAGCCAGAGGGAAAAGAAAGGACAGCAGGACAAGTCTGTTTCTGTTGTGACAACCTCCATCTGGTGCCACTCTCACTACCTATATGGATAAATTACACCCCCAACCTGTTGACAGGACCCAGATGCTCATAATGCCAAAGGTTCTTTCCAGGTAGCCAGTTGGAGTCAAATGCTGCCATGAAAAGTACAAAAGATTAGAAATTTTTACATCCAGGCTAATACCCAACTGATAAGAAGTTTTGTTTTTTCTGAGTTGGAGTCTTGCTCTACCACCCAGGCTGGAGTGCAGTGGCACGCTCATGGCCACCACAGCCTTGATCTTCTGGGCTCAGATGATCCTTCTGCCTATTTTCCAAGTAGCTGGAACTATAGGCACACACCACTATGCCTGGCTACTTTTTTGATTTATTGTATAGTCGAGGTCGCACCAAGTTGTCCAGGCTGGTCTCAAACCCCTGGACTCAGGCAATCCTCTAGCCTTGGCCTCCCAAAGTGCTGGGATTACAGGCTTGGGCCACTGTGCCTGGCCCTGATAAGAAGTTTTTTTGTGTGTGTGTTGGAGTCTCACTCCGTCGCCCAGACTGGAGTACAGTGGCCGCTCCCAGCCACTGCGGCCTTGACCTGCTGGGCTTCGGTGATCCTTCTGCCTCAGCCTTCCAAGTAGCCGGACCTACAGGCACGTGCTACCACACCTGGCTAATTTTTTGATTTATTGTAGAGATGAGGTCTCACCAAGTTGTCCAGGTGGGTCTCGAACCCGTGGGCTCAGGCAATCCACTCACCTCAGCCTCCCAAAGCACGGGATTACAGGCTGAGCCACTGAGCCCGGCTACCAGATTTTTTAAAAGTCAAAAAATAAACAGATAAAGTTAATTGTAATTATATACTTTATTTAAACAAAATATTGTCATCTCAGTATATGCTCATTATAAAAAGTATTGAAATATCTTATATATCTTATATATCTTCCATCCTAAGTCTACAAAACCCTGGATATATTTTCTACTTCCCACACTCCTCAATTCATATGCTAAATTTTCACCAGAAATGCTTGATCGGTATTTACATTTCATATAATTTACAGTAGAAAAAGGAGTTTCACATACCCAAGTTATTCCAAATATTCTTAAACATTTGCCAATATCCTAATTTGGCATGAGTTCTTACATTTTAGCTTATATTGGTTAAAATTAAATAAAATTAAAAATCAGTTTTTCAGACCCACTAGCCGTATTTCAAGTAGCCATATGTGGGTAGTGGCTACTATATTTGATTGCACAGATATAAATAACTTACATATTTTTTGTTATTTATTTCACATAATATCTTTTGGTGATAGGTTTAATTTCCCGTTGTCTATGAGATTACAAAGACGAAGATAATTTAGTGGCTTGGCTTATATCTCACAGCTAGTGGTGCTGAATTTGAAGGAATCTATGTCTGTTTGACAAAAACTAGTCTCTTCTTTCCATACAGTTTTTAAATTGAGGTATAAATTATGTATAGTAAAAATTTGTTGTTTTGGTATACAACTCTATGAGTTTTGATTTGTGCATACAGTTGTATAACTACCACCACAATCAATATATGAAGCAGTCTTTGTATCCAAAATATTTCCTCTTACAGTTCTTTTTTAGTCAACCCTCCTCACCTGATCTTAGCCAAAAGCCAGAGAAGTGATTCAATCCTTCTCTACCCATAGTCACTGACAGACCCCCAATCTGACTTCTCTTTGTCTCCTGGTTTGCCTTTTCTAGAGGGTAAATGAATGGAATTATACAGTAGATAACATTTTCAATCTGGCTTTTATTTTTTTACATAGATTAATGCATTTGAGAGTCTCCCATGTTGTTGAATACATCAATAGTTGTGCTTGTTATTTCTGAGTAGTATTCCATTGTGTGGATGTGCCAAAGTTTATTATTCATTCACCAGTTGAAGAAAATTTAGGTTTTTTTGTTCCAGTTTTGTGTGAGTATGAGTAAACTTCTTTAAACATTCCCATGAACGTAAGTTTTTATTTCTCATGAGTATATCCTTAGTAGTGTGATTACTGAGTTGAATGTGAATAAATATATATAAGCAGCTATCAGAATAATTCTAGGTGGTAGTGCCATTTTGCATTCCCACCAGCAAGGCATGAGAATTGCAATTGCCTCACTTCTTCACAGTACTTGCTTTGTTGGGTTGTGTGTCTGTGTTGATGTGTGTGTTTAGTCATTCAGATAAGGACCTAGTAGTACCTCATTGTGGGTTTGATTCATGTTTCTCTGGTGACTAATTAAGCGGACCTATTATACTTGAATGGATAAAATGAAACGTTCTGGGCCAGCCTCAGTGTTCTGGTACCTTTGCCTATTTTATTTGTGTTTTTCTGCCTTCCCTCCCCCTAGAGCCTGCTTTCCACCCTCACTGTATCATGACCTTCAATGACCCATCTTGGACCAGATGGACAGCTGTTTATACACTCCACAGGGACTTTTTTTCTTGAACTGACCTTCGTCAGCCCTTCACCACAGGTTCAACTCTAGGGAGAGCCTAAGGCAGATCACAGTAATTATTTTTCTCAGTAGAGCTCTGGATTCTCTGTCCTGAGGTCCCAGGGAGGTAACCAACAGATGACCATGCCACCTGGACTCAGTGTTCTGCCAAGGGGCCTTCTGTCAGTTTCCCTCTGCACCTCAAATTGATTCCCAGAGGGAAAGTGGGCCACATAGGCTTGATACATTGTATTGCCCTCTTCTGTGGGCAATATCACAAACCGGAACTTCTGGATTGCTGGGATGATCAGCAGCAGCCATACTTCTGATTTTAAACAACAGTGGGAGGAAACATGTTTAAAGCTTATAAGATGCTGTGTACTTCCTTTGATGAAGACTTAAAATGTATGCCTTACTCTCCAATTCCTTTACACTGCATGTAGTAAGGGAAAGTCATGTTTCATGATACTTTTGTGTCAGAAATATCTGTGTATATTCATGAGTACACACATGGATATATAGGTATGAGTTTACTAGTTTGCAACATAAACGTATTTCCTACTTGGATTGCAGTCAAAAAGTTTGAAAGCTATTGGCCTAGGTACACAAAAGCAAAGTGTCCTCCAGACTTACAGTTCTTTTATACAGGACATGGAGCCAAGAAGCAACTCAGTAATAATGTAAGGACTTTGAAGATCCAAATACAAATGGGAAGTGTCCTGGTTCTTTCAGATGGGAGGGAGATTGCTGTGGCATTATATACAACTGCAAGAGAAATGCCTTCAGAGCTGTACATGAGTTCCCTGGAAATCACTCTTTTCTGCATCTTTTCAGTCTCCATTCTCTTGATTTTGTTCTCAGAATATGTAGGACACACAGAAAATGCCCTTCCAAGTGGTAATAGAAAATATGATAATAGAAATGACCATTCCATTTGCTAAACATGCTCACCTGGAGGAATACAAGAGGTGGTTGAGGGACTGGTAGTTTGTGCTGTGATAATTGAGCTAGGGACAAAGCGGGGGTAAAGGGGGGATCAATGGGATGTGGATCCAGGGTCTGAGTCTGACCTGAATTTTGTATTTCAGGAAGTGGATAGCAAGACCCCAGGTATATGTTGGAAGGGCACCTGATTTAGGGGAGTGAGTTCTCTGGAATTATTACTTGGTGGTTTAGAAGAAAAGGCACTAACTCTATGGCCAGAGAGAGCACTGAAAAGCCTTCACCAGGAAGAAACCCAGATTACATTCTATGTAAGGAAAAATTGGCAGTCAGGTTGAGGGAAAACACCTTTGCAGTTGGTTTTAAAGACTGAGATGATCTGGGGGCTGCATAGTCCCAAGATGAGCATTTGAGATGCCACCTATCCTAACTTTAAGCTGTTAGGGCAGAAAGGGTGCCTCTGGGGAAGGGCAAGGCTTTGACACCACTGCTCCTCCCCTACTTTGGCTTCTCTCCTTACTTACCTTCTGTACCAGGTAGAAATCTAATCAGTTCCATTGTTGGCTGTTTATCAAATCCTCCTAGTGGGTGTCCTTCCAGAAAATTCTGTTCTCCTGACATTCTTTGTCAGTTTGTTTGTTTATTGTTATTTGGGTTGGCATTCTTTTTCAAGGCCAGTCAGGTTACTTAAAAAAGACTTCTTATTTCACCAACTAAATCATATCATTTAAAACAAAATAAAACAAAGCTTACTTCTGTAGAACTCTTTCTCATCCCTCCCATTGGTATTATCTCAGAAAAGCAGTAAACCTCAGTTAACCATGATCCTCAAAGAATGGGGGATAAACTACTAAAACTTTGAGATATTGCAATACCCACAGAACCTGCTATGTAACCTTGTGTTATATATTTTTAAACTATTTGAATTGCCTGTTGTCTTTGGAACATGCTAGAACTTCTATGAAAGTTAAGGGAATCTTTCTTTGTTGCAGAACATTGTCATTCTAAATCTGTTCTTCTTGCTCAGCATGCAAAATAGAAGAAATAAAAGGTTGAGTGGAATTTGTACTTACCATAGAACCCTTCTGGGTGATGAATCTCCTTTAATCCTCTAGCTGCTTGTTTTGGTGGTGATGCTCTTTTCTCTTCAAAATATCAAAGGCATGCAAATCTCACTACATTAGGAACACTAGCAAGAGTGCTCTGTATTATCTCATGGACCCTTTGCTAGTCAACTAGGAAAAAGAAGAGGAACAGGGCTTATTCCATCAATGTTAAAGTGACCATTGACTGAGATCCAAAGATGATATGTAAGTTATCCAAAGTCACACAGTGAGGTAGTGGGAAGAGATAGATGCCAGGTCTCTAAGCTGGATCATCTGCATAAAAACATCCACCTTACCGCTAATCATGATGCTTCAACTTCCTATTTGAAGGATTATCTCTCAGTGTCTTGAAAATCCATCTTCAAGCCCCTCCTGAGGAAAAGCACATATTCTCTGGGAGAGATAACTCCTTCCATTGTCGTCAACCACTTCCACCTCAGGGGGAACATTAGTAGTAATTAAAAACAAGATTCTATGGAACAGCGTTCAAAGACACATAAAATGGAAAAATGCAAATGGGCAAGAGAAGGGACATCTAGGGTATGGTGTAGAACACAGAAATGAACTTTGTAAACTTCTTTTAGAGACTACATGGCATACAACGCTTCTCACCATGTTCATTCTTTTCTCATGTGTATGTCCAACATGTCAGGGAGAACACTGGGGCTTCTCTCAGTGCTTCTCCAAAACCACAGTCCTTTTTGCCCAACATCATTCTCCATCTCTCACCTTTTTTCCTAGGTAGCAGGTATCAAAGGGATATTCCTGGCAAACAAGAAGGTGGATGACCAGGTGAAGACATACATCACTTACAACAAAGGCAGGGACTGGCGCTTACTGCAAGCTCCGGATGTGGACCTGAGAGGAAGCCCAGTGCATTGCCTGCTGGTCAGTCACCCAGTCTCATGGAAATTCACAAGGCAGGCTGGTTAACTGAGGATGCTATGCCAAGGGATTTCTTTCATCACAGGGTCTTAGGAACTCAGCTATGCGGAGCAATAACTTCCGACAACTACCTGGGCATTGTCTGTGGACTCAGCCTACCACACCAACTGGGTGGATATTTCAGTGTAACTACACACACATTTATTGCAGATCTGCTATGTGCTCCAGCTCATAGTAAGAGTTTTTAAAAAGTATAAAAGAAGGATCCTGTGCTCAAGAGTCTCAGACAGAGCTAAGTGATTTTAACACATCTGTTAACTGACACTGACAGTTATTTTGATGAGAGCTTGATAGATGTAGAGGTAAGCAAAGTTTGCCTTGAAAGCTTAGGAGAGGTCAGGCTGGAATATCCGTATGGGACGGGTAATTAATCTTTCAGCATTCCCAGGGTTTCTGCTATATGGCATATTGAGGTGGGCACTATGGAAGACATTGTGGGAGATGTTATCTCTGCCTCCAGATGTTGCAACTCTATGTAGAAAAAGGAAGTCAGTTGATTAACAACAACATTTATAGCCCTCAGTGACCTATACAAGACACTGTTGTAAGGTCCCAGAATGGTTTTCTCCTGAGCAAAAGTTACCTTTTGGCACTTATTCAAATAAATTTCTTAACTACTTGTCATGTTCTAGACCCTGTGTTAAAAACTGGGATCCTGAATTGTACCCCACAACTTTAAAATATAATTTTTTTAAAAATTGGGGATATAGTTGTAAATAGGATATGCAGAGCCCTCTCCCTTTTGCAGTTTTCATTCTAATTCCTTGTTATTTTGGGTTTACTAGAAAGATCAGGGACAAATGGCTGCTTCCTACCTCAAGTAATTGGCTACAGCATGATTTTTTTTAACCCTCAAATCTTACCCATGGCTCTATCTCATTTTCTTAACCTACTTTTTCTTCTATTTTGTTATCTTATTTTTATTTATTGTATAGGCTATATCTCTATAAACCCCCAATCCCCTACTTTTTATTGAGTCGGTGTCTTCCTGTGTCACCTTGGCTGCAGTGTAGGTGGCACAATCACAGCTTACCACAGTCTCAGTCTCCTGGGCTCAGATGATCCTTCCACTCAGTCTAATTTTTTGATTTTTTTTTTGTACAGACTATGCCTTACTATGGTTTCCCTGACTAGTCTCTAACTCCTGGGCTCAAGGAATCCTCCTGCCTTGGCCTCTCAAACTGCTGGGCTTACAGGCATGAGCCACTGCACCTGCCCCCTAAGCCCTTTTAAGGACACTTCAGTGGGATGGAGAAATAAATAAAGGACATGTACTTAGATGTTTTAGATGGTGGCTTAAAATATTTTAAATAAAATAGGAATAAAATACATAAAACAGAGACAATCTGACTAAAGAGGGTAAAGGGCCCGGAGTATTTCACATAGCTTCCCTTAATCACTCCTCCCAATGGCTCCTTAGTACTCTAGGAAGCAGAGTTGATTGTCAAGACCAGATATGGGAGAAGATTAGTGTTATCCTGGAGGAAGAAATGATCAAGGAGGTTTCATAAAGCCAATTGTGAACTGGTGAATAGGTTGGCGTGAGGAAGAGAGGGGGAGGTATATGATTGAGGATGGGAAGTAGGAGCCTTTGAAAGGTGTTCTGGGAAACTTCTGAAGGGAGCACACCAACTCTCTCAGGTGGAGATAGTTCCTGCCCAAAACTAATTGTGTGGCTTATCATCCAATGTCTTACTGTTTCTAGAAGCTGAATTTCTGGAAGCATTGTCTCTAGTGGGGCAGGGGTGTGTGTCTGGAGTTTCTTGTAGTGAAACAATTTCCTTCTTCTCCATTTTAGCCCTTCTGTTCCCTACACCTGCACTTGCAGCTTTCTGAAAATCCATATTCTTCAAGAAGAATCTCTAGCAAGGAGACAGCCCCAGGACTTGTGGTGGCTACAGGTAAGGGAAATAGTCACTGGACTTCTTACTCACTGAGATTTTCTAGAATAAATTTGTAACCTATTTTTGAACCATAGATTCATTTGTGTATCAGATGAAAACCATGGGCACTCTCCCCAGAAAATATACAGGATTTCCCAATGCCCATTCAAGAACCTAAAATGCAAAGAGCCGCAGACATTTGTAACTTCTAGGTTAATGCATCGTGCTCCCTAGTCATAGAGCAATCCCCTTTGCTAAGCAAGAGGCCAGAATTTCTCTCAAAGTAAACTGACTGATCAGAAAGATTGTTTATAATAGGGAATTCACACTTTAGGAAAACATGATATATGAACTTGCCAGCTCACCAAATATAAGTTGGAATCGTTCTCTCTTTCCACAGAGGATTCTTTACAAAGGGTTTTACCCCAGAGCTCTCTTTAATCAGGAGATCTCTGGTGCATATAAAGGTTTGTTTACACATGATTAACCACTAGGCTGAGAGCCTGGGGCAAGGGGCAGAAAAACTTAAGGTTGAATTGTTGGAACTACTGTCCACTGAGCATCAATCAGAAGTGAAGACAAAGCAACTCTGAGATGAAAGTGAAAGTCTCCAGGGAAATGTGCTCTGATTAGCATGCACTGGATTTACATATACCTTTTCAGGAATACATTGATGGCATAAAGCAAAGCAGGCTTCTAATCTTAGAAATTAGAGCTCTGGTGTTAATTTTTTTTTCTAATGACAGCAGATAAATGCACAGTGATTTTCTGAGCTGGTACATTCTCTTTTCTCTCCTCAACCCAAAGCTCTGGCCCCTGGAGTTCCTGCTCTCCTAGACATGGCTTCCTCCTCCAAGCTCCAACTGTATGAGCTTTTAAATACTACTAGTAACCACTCAAATTAAATTGACAGCTGGCATAGCCTTCTGGCATTTCAGTCAGCTCCTCTCAATTCCATATGGATGGGAGCCACCATACTTAACACACTGGCGTCAGGGAGCCCAGATCAGAGAAAGATAAAGGCAGGTTCTGTTGCTGTTCCCTTAGCTTGGGGAGTGACCTCCCACACTACATAATCTATGTGAATTGGCCCTTCCAATTTAGGGCTGCTACACCCTATGCTCCTCCTAAAAGGACTTCAGGAGGCCCAGGGCTGTGGATGACAGATGATCCTCATTCTCCTCCATCTCACTCCCTCTTCCCCTCTCCTATCACACGACTCAGTGGGCAAGGGCCCAGAAGCATACTAAAAAATAAGGATCAATAAGAAAAATTACCATCATTTGAATGCTTATTATATAGCCAGGCATTGTTCTATGTAGCTTAACCACTCTTAACTTCAATGTTTTCATTGGCAAAGTGGAAATAATAGCACTAACATAACAGAGTTGAGAGACTGAATGAAGCAATAAATTTAAAATTCTCCAAAAGAGTGCCTAGGGCATATTGAATACTCAATATATGTTACTTATCACCATCATTAATATTATGGAAGTTAAAACTGTTCTTACATCAGAAGAATATTGTTTGCTCATCTCCATTGATAGAATTCACAAATCCTATGCATATCCCAATGAAACTCAGGAGCCCTGTTCTCTTACTTTCAAGATTGAGCTCTGACACTTACTAGCCTTGTGCTTTTGGTTTAGTTTTAAACCTCTGAGCTTCATTTTTCTCATTTGTAAAACTGCGATGTTTTCTGCCCTGTGGTACTGTAAAAATTAAAGATGGAAGGGTGCGTCTACAAGAAGCAGCAGAGTATTCAGAGCATAGAAGGTGGAATTAGTCTAGGACAAGCGTATACTTCTAAATTAATCTTTTATAAATTAGAAAATATTCAGGCATTAAAGATTTGCTTTTGAATGTTCTTGTCCATATATATCAGAGTTGACTAATTCCTTTTCCCTTACCCTATGTAATTCTTGAGGCTTTTCGCCATGCCCTGGCACATTGGCAGGAATATAACTCAGATGATGAAATTCTGTTGAAAAGCCAGAGCTAAATCCCTGGCTTGTGCCTCCTTATACCCAGCATCTTCTTACCCTGCTTGTCTGGTCTCCCTAGAAGGTTATCTGCCTTCAGAAAATATCTAAGAAATCGGCCAGGTTAGCCTGCAGTGGCCTACATGGAGCCTGTGGTCTGCAGGGCCCTTTACCATTTCCAAGCCTTCCACTTGCCTTCAGGTGGAAGGCAAGTGATTCTGGGCTCTCTTCTCTCCACTTCTACTATTCACTTCCTCTTCTCACCTTGCATTGAGATGTGGTCTCAGGGAAGCTGCATGGACAAAAATATATCCTGGGATTCATCTCTAACTCCTGTTGAGGACATCTCAGAAGGCAGATGGACTTCCATTCTGAAGAGGTTAGCAATTATTTTTAGCAAGAAGAAACACTAGGGTTCTTAATATCCTTAACACTGTGGTTTCAAGTTAGTAGCAGGGACCAAGCACTTTTCTTGCCTTGACTGCACAACAACATGATGATGCAGAAACAGCAATTACTAGTTACCTTAATTTCCAGATGAAAAGACCAAGGGCGGGTGGGAACAGGTGTCATGTCCAAACCCACACTCCCCTCTTATTCCTCAGCTAGTGACAGGCCTATTCCCGAGCCCTTCCCAGGCCAGCTCCACAGATAACTCAGATTCCCTGCCATGCTTCCGGTAAACTCTGAATGTCATACCCTCCTGTTGTCCTCTTCTAAAGAGGCCCTATTGCAGCCCCTGAAGTTGATGGTGCACTGTCTACTTTCTCCTTCACTGACCCTTTAACCACCCTGCATGGGCAGCTCCTTACTTTGTCATCAGTGATAGTGAGAGAAGCATCTCTAATCCCCAAAGAGCTTCAGAATTCTTTCTTTCTTATATTGTTTTTCAAAAGTGTTTAAGGAGCAGAGAAGCACTGGGAGGAAATGAGGGTAAAAGCAAGTAATTTAAAGCTTCCAGAAAGAACAGTGGCCCCTCCATCATTTGCCAGCTAAACTGTGGGTGAAAGGAGCTCCCCATTCTTCTCCATCTCACTCCCCCTTCCTCTCTCCTATCATACCACTCTGTGGGCAACAGCTGTATCTCCTTTTTACAACCTGATTGGCGGCCATTTTGACTGAAACTCCCCAACTGCACTTAAGCCAGCCAGGCAGGTTATTTAAATCCTCCTTTTCTGACGCCCAAACTGTTCCCATCAGAGATAGCTCACAAGGCTACTTAGGGACTAAAGACGTTCAAAAATCACTTCAACCTGGATACATCTTTCTCTTCTTTCTTCTGTGAATCAACTTTCTGTCCATGTGATCAGTACCTTTTCTTTCAGGGCTTCTTTCAGTTGACAGAAGATACTTCCCAAAACAGACTTCACTGTGAATCATGGGTTTCTACCATCACAAAACCGCCAAAACCAGCCTAGTCACGCTTTGAAAGAGAAGCTGAAGATGTTGGCAGAACTAGCTTCTAAGGAGGATAAGAGGTGATAAGCTAGATTCTTAGAAGCCATGCCAGGAGTGACAGATGCACAGCTGTTTGCTCCTGCCCTACTTTCTCTCTGCCACCCTTTGTAGACATTAATCAATCACTTTCTATTTTGTTGAAACTAAATTTGGCTTTTGAATCCTTCTTAACACAATGTTCCAGATAAGCACAACTACAAAATGACTCAAGATGATATTCTGTTTGCCATTTCACTTTACTTTCTTTGCCGGTGTCTTTTCAAACCTGCATCTAAAGAATTGAATTCCAAACTCCAGACAGATCTTCATAGATCTGCTCACACTACTTCTCCTCATTCCTTTCAGAACCTCCTGCTGGAGCCCTGAGCCCTGAGCCCAGAGGTTATTTGTGGAAACCTGAGTGTCAAAACAAGTTGGCTAGCTTTTTGCTCCCTGATGATGCTGATAGGAGCTTGACAAGCTGTAGCCAGGTTTTACTTTCTCATTTTGAAGCATTAAATGTCAGGAGCTCAATTAACATTTTCATTATTGCATTTTTATGGTGCTCTTATTTAGGCTACAGATGAGTGGGCGCTAACATTCTCTTCCTGCTATTTTTAAAGAAAAAAAAATATCAGTCAATGTGATAAACTCTTACATGTTTAGGATACTTCTCTGGTTTTCAGTATCTCCCCAAGTGCACATCAACATTGGAACATGATTCAGTCATTTGTTTGTTCACTCATTCTTTCCACAGTTATCTGCCATGTCTGGCATGGCTTCTAAAGAGTTAGCTTATTACCTCTCCTCCTTAGAAGCTGGTTCTGCCAACATCTTCAGCTTCTCTTTCAAAGCTTGACTAGATTGGTTTTGGAAACTTTGTGATAATAGAAACCCAGGGCTCACAGTGAAGTCTGTTTTTGGAATTATCTTTTGTCAACTGAAAGGAGCCCTGAAAGAAATGCTGCTGATCACAGGGACAGAAAGTTGGTCCCCTTTCTTATATATATTGAGCACTGAATATTAGGTTTGTAGTATTGTTCTAGGCTCTAAGAGTAATGAGGAAAATAGAGTAATATACATGGATTAGAAAATCTTGACCATTTTCTTTTTAATAAGCATAACCACAAGGTGATGGAGTGCAGGGGGATGAAAGAGTGGAGAGCACAGGAAAGTGTGATGGGATAGGAGCAGGAAGTATGGTTAGTCAAAGCATAAACCAGGTAGCTTCTTTTCCTGATACGCCTGATGGCCATGGTATGCTCAGTGTAGTCATCTTATTCTGGGCACTTTATAATTTAGATTCCTTAGTACCAGTGGGTTATGCTCAACTGCCTGCACTAAAGGAACATGGTGACACGTTTAAGTTGGAAACACATGCCGACATACATTCATGCACATACACATATACTTTCTCTCACATACATCAGTTTTCTCAATTATACTTGAGGAGTGAGGGGCCCCTATGTCCAGCTTCTCCACATGTGACTACACTTCCACTTTTTGCCCCCTTCATGTTGCATTGATTGTCAGGATCAATGCAAGAGATCATTGGTATACAAAGTGAATAATTCAAGAGATCTGAGCTAATCGATATTTAGTCTTTGACTCATACCATTTAAAGATGCATTCTTACCATACTATTTAATTTTTTTCCCATATTGGGTTTTTCTTCCTGCTGAGCTTTTGATGTGATATCAAGAAAGAAACTGCAGAAATCAACTGTAAACATCACTTTAAAAACCTTTCCTTTCTGATATCCTTTCTGCTATCCCTTCCCCCAACCAAAGCACACTTAATCTGTAAACTGCCTGACCTTTTTAAATGATCTGTTTGTGTTTCAGGCAACATTGGCCCGGAGCTCTCATATACTGATATTGGTGTGTTCATCTCCTCCGATGGGGGCAACACATGGAGACAGGTAACGGGGAGGATTCAGAAACAGGGAGGAGGCGTTTAGAGTAAGTTCTATCAATATCTCCCCTTCCTATAAATTCTCAGGCTTATTATGACTATGTGGTTCTAAAACATCTGAGGCACCTATTCAGTTTGGTCAGTTTAGCTGGCAGATTAGAGAGGCAGTAGGTAAGATGAGAACACTGGGCAGGGAATAGGAAGAACTGGAATTTTCCCAGTCTATTTATTCTTTCCTTCAGCAATATGTACGCAACTGTCACCAGATGCAAAGTACTGTACTGTTTGCTGGGGGTACAACCAATAAAACTGTTTTTATCATTAATGTGTCAAGGGCTCTTGGCAAGCAGGTCTCTTTACCTTTTTGGGTATGTTTCTATGTTTACAAAATGAAAAGATTAGGACATTAAAACTGACAAAGTCATGGAAGTCACTGGTTGCTTAAGTATTATGTAGACTCAATCTTTTTTGTTTTTGTTTTTTTTGAGTTGGAGTCCCACTCTATCGCCCTGACTGGAGTGCAGTGGCCACTTCCGGCCACCGCAGCCTCGACCTGCTGGGCTCCGGCGATCCTTCCACCTCAGCCTTCCAAGTAGCTGGAACTACAGGCGTGCGCTACCACGCCTGGCTAATTTTTAAAAAAAAATTTATTGTAGAGATGAGGTCTTGCCAAGTTGCCCAGGCAGGTCTCGAACCTGCGGGCTCAGGCAATCCACTCACCTCAGCTTCCCAAAGCACGGGATTACAGGCTGAGCCACTGAGCCCGGCTGTAGACTCAGCCTGTATGAAGCAGCTTGATAGATAAATGACTATATGAAAAATTAATTCAATTTAAAAAACACTTATAGCAGTACTACCCAATAGAACTTTTAGCAATGATGGAAATGATCTGTGTCTGTGCTGTCCCATGCAGTTATAAAGCACTTGAAATATGGCTGCTGTGAAAGAGGAACTGAATTTTAAATTTTATTTATTTTAATTAATTTAAATGCTCTCATGTGGCTACTATATTGGACAACACCAATTTATACAATGTCAACTAGGCATCAGGCAAAAACCTCAGGAAGCAGTTGCATACTTTGGAGTCCCTTTCCTCAAGGTTCATGAATAAGTAACCATAGTTCAGGGTGATTGTATTATTATTATTATTATTTTTAGTTGGAGTCTTACTCTGTTGCCTAGGCTGGAGTGCAGTGGCACACTTAACGGCCACTGCAACCTCAAGCTGCTAGGCTCAGGTGATCCTTCTGCCTCTGCCTTACAAGTAGCTGGAACTACAGGCATGTGCCACCACACCTGGTTGACTTTTTGATTTATTGTAGAGATGAGGTTGCCCAGACTGGTCTCAAACCTGTGGGCTCAGGCAATCCTCACACCTCAGCCTCCCAAAGTTCTGGGACTATAGGCATGAGCCACTGCACCTCGCCAATAGTATTATTTTAGTGACATTATTAGTATGCAAAGAAAAGGGAGGAAATGATTTTATTATAGAAACTGGAAAAGATTTCACAAAAAGAGGTGATGTTTTACTCAGTCTTAAAGGTGAGATATTTTCTACCTGGAGAAGACAAGGAAAGAGCACTGAATTCCTTGATGGTAAAGACGAATTCACTCTCTGAAACCTAGCTAGACAAGTTCCTGTTTGCTTCCCTTAGTAAAGAATGTCATCACTGTCATCATCGTTCCCATTGCCTCACTGTCACCACTACCACTCTTTAAAATATTACCAAGTTCTATAGACACAAGCAACTATTTTAGATACTACAAGTCATATAGTAAAGAAAAATAAATCAAAATTCCTACCCACAAAGCCATAATCAGATGGATGGGAAACAAACACATAAATAAGATCACACCTTCAAAACTTAAGATAAGCTATTACAAGTACCAAAGGTGGGTGGAAGATGGAATGCAAACTCATCTGGCACAAAAACTCCTGATAAACAAACCCTTTCTTGAGATCCTTCCATGTCAAGAAATAGCCACCTGGCCAGGTAGCCACTGCAATATTCCTTTCCTGTCTTGTCATTACTTGGATTTTCTTTCCCTTTTCCCAAACAGCTAAGGATTTCATTTTCTACTCCAGTGCTGGACAGAGCAAAAGTTAGCAGTGGCCAGAATGTTAGTATTACGAAGAAAGTATGAGGATAAGTTCTTCCGGTTCCCCGGTGCCAAGTGTCTTTCTCTGTCCCTCATTTTTAGGTTTCAACCCAGTGTCTCCATTATGTGGTTTATCACAGAGCCATCCTTTAAACTCTGGAGAGAAAAGCTTGGCATTGCAGGTTCAGAGTCTATGTTTATATCTGAAATATAAGTTAATCACTCTTAGGTCTTTTGTGCATTAAGACTCGCCATTGGTAGGAACATTTTTTCTTTTCTTTAAAGATAAATGTGGTGGGGGGGCAGTGAGGAATAAGATGTTTAGGACTGAGAAACTTTACATTTTTGCTATAGTGTTCCCTGGGGCATTGTGTACAGGAGGACTCATTCCTCCTACTCATTCCCTCTTTAATTCTGGCCCTTTAATTCTTTACCCCTTTCTAGCCCTCCTCACTTAAACCACCATCCCAACCTCTCCATCTAGGTTGCAGAAGCCACTATCAGTGATTAAATGTTGGAAAAATTCTCCAAGCATACTTCCCTCTACAAGATCTAAAGTTGAAGTTAGTGATCTGCTGGAAAAATGTCTCTCTTGTTTGAGATTGGAGATATAAGAGTCATATCTGGTATAAGCATTGATATATATAAGTGGGATTAGGTCTGAAGTTCTCTTGTTCTCTTGACTCAGAGCCTTGTATCATAGTTGGTACATAGAAAATGCCTTTTGGTAGATAGGTGGATTACTGAGTAAGCAAATGAGTGAGTGGATGAATGAATAGATAATGGGAAAATAGACAAATCAAAGAATGAATAAGGTTAGGTCCCTGGAAGTACTGTATTTAAAGGCGCATTTGCAGTAGGGGTCCAAACTTAGGTCTTCATCCAATTTTCAGGGTGCTTCTGGCTAAGTCTAAGTACTCACTTATCATGTACACCATAGTGTCTAGGGAAATTATCTTTTATGTTTTTCTAGATAATTTATTAACAAGACAGTAAGAAATGGACCATTTATAAATTAGTAAACATCTGAGTAGATAAGGAGGAAAAGAGGGCTGAGTAGTAACTTACTGAGACAAAAAAACAGGGAAGTTTCTTTGAAGTCATATTTTTCTTTGGGTTACTTAGTTGAGCATGCACCTTGTTGCCTCACTTTCATGTAGCATGCTGGTTCACAGTACTAATAGAAAGAACCCCGGAAATACAATCTAAGTAGCCTCAGGAGCATTATATGTTCTCTGTGAGACTATTTTCTCATCTATCAAATGTAGATAATACTTGTCAAACTATCCAATGGGATTGGAAGACTCAGAATCTAGATGAAACAATGTACATGAAAGACTGTAAACTGTTAAGAACTGTGCAAATGTAAGGTGTTGCTATGATTGTTGTTGTTGTTGTTCCAGATCTTTGATGAAGAGTACAATGTCTGGTTCCTAGACTGGGGTGGTGCCCTCGTGGCCATGAAACACACACCTCTGCCAGTCAGGCATTTGTGGTAAGGACAACTCCCTACCCTATTAATGAGAGCTTTTTAGTGGAGAAGTTTGTGACAAGTTATTCTGCAAGGTTTTGTACAAATTTACCTATTTTTTCATCCATTTATTTATGTGTCCATCCATTTAATGTATTTTATACCATCTAACTCATATGTAGCGATAGCAGGCCAAATAATTCAGATGGAGAAGTGAAATGAATGGGATGGGTGGCAGGAATTTGTAGTCAGATAAAGCAGAAAAGAGCAGGAAGGACCTGCAAGTTCAAGTAGTCAAGGCTACTTGAAAATAGGAGAAAATGAAATTGCTTTAAGAGCAGTGTTAGGTGCACATAACAGACACTGAGATCAGTTCTAGATAACTTGAGTTTGTCATTTCTATGAATATTTCAGCAGAAGTGACCACTAGTTGTCAGATATATTCATCTGAGGATTGGGTAAGGTCAGAGCAGGCACATTAGATTTGGAGTCATTAGCCACTGGGTGGTAATTAAGGCCATGATAGCGGGCTTAATGCTTCAGTAGAGTGGGCACAACAAAGAGAAACTAGGGACTCCTATGGAATTCTGCTGAAAACCGTATGCAGAGTAGAAGAAAAAATCATGGGACAAAGTACAGAGAATGGCCAAAAAGAAACTCAGGGGGAATGTTTTCATGGATGCTAAATGAAGGGGTGACTAATCCATTAAATTCTACAATCAGATCAAGTCACTTATGGAATAAAAAAAAATCTAGTGTTAAACAATATAGGAAGTCAGTGATGATCTTTGTCAGAGTACATTTAAAACAGAGGTGGGGTTGAAAGTCAGACTGTAATAGATTTATAAATGAATGAGTGACCAGATGAATGATAAGCAATGAAGTGAAATAAAGGCAATATAGATTATTCTTCTCAAGAAAGTAGATTATGGAATGGAGTGAGATTGTATACGTAAAACCTTCAATAAGGACAAAGAGGTGAGTGAGATTAAGTGATGATGATGATGATAATGATGATGATGATAACAATGATGATGGCAACCATTTGTTACTGTTGTTTTGTGATTTTGGCAAATCACAAAAAATGGATGAATTTTATGTGTGTTTATATCCCAGAATAAAATAATTTTAGGCTTCAGATTTATCAAAGTGAACATTTGAAAGAGTGGATATTTGGAGGTGGAGGATTATGCTCTCTAGCGTATAGTTGATGGGATTTACCATGGGCAGGAAGATGGATTCTAGCTTAACTACCCGGTCTTTGCTCTTGGTATATCAATACTTTTAGATTAAAAGCTTTACTGGGAATCATCAGATTGTAATTAGGAAAAGATACTGGATTCCCTGATGCCAAATACAAGCTTCAGCCACCTTGGCAAGGACTTGCTTAAGAAGGTTTCTCTCAATTTGGCCATTTTAGGTGAAACAATATGAAATGACCATTTTTAGGTTAAAAATGGTCAAATTATTATCAGTTTCCTAGAGTGCAACCTAGCATAAAGTGAAGTAGTTATACAACCGCCATATTATCTTACAGAGAGATTATGAAAATAAATTTTAAAAAGATTCATGGAGTCATTTGTAAGAAAAGTGCTCTACCAACCCATGGGTGGGCTTGTAAAAGTTCCCAATGTAATTGCTTATCCTTTTACTGTTTATTATATAGTTTTTTGGTGGCACAGAAGACTAGACTTGCTTGGTATTATTGACAGTCGCAATTTATTGAGGGATTATTATACTCCAGGTACTTTTCTGAATCATTTACATGAATTATCTAGTTTAATTTTTGAACTGGTCCTATGTATATGGGTACTTTTGTCACCCATTTATAATGGCATCAAAGTGCAAACATATTAAATACTTTACTCAAAGATAGACAGCAAGTACCTGACAGCACAAAGTTGTATTTTTGCATAGATACTCTCCTGTTCTAATTGCTAATTTTCTAGATACTTTAAGGAGCACACAGTGGCTAATGACGTGATCCCTGCCCTCTGGGGAATCATAGTCAAAATAAGGAGCTTTGGCAATCCATGCATTGCTAGACGTCAAAGCCATTTCTGCTGTCTATATGTATTGCTAGGATGCTGAAGCAGGATAGAATCCTGCCTGGTATGTAAGGAAGTCATTTGGCAGTAGGTGGTATGAGGGTTGATCTTTGAAGGAAGGATGCAGGAGAGGTGAGAGACAATTCATGGGAAGAGATCACTTTGACTGAAGCTCTTGGAATTTAAAAAATGTAGGGAGTGTTCAGGAGATCATATTTGTTGTTGTTATTGTTTCTTTTAGTGGTAGAAGAGGAGTATATATTTGGCATGGAAGGATGGTAACATTTGACAAAAACCATTCAGTCTGATCTGCAATGGTTTCTCTTCAGAGACCTGCTCACTTCCAGAAGGAGTACTTGTCTGGGAATGCCTGGAGGGAAACCATTCAAGTTGAAAATATTCAATATTCACTTAGGGATCTGTATGTAGTATTACATCATGTCTCTCAAAGTCATCAATACAAAGTTTGAGTTTCCCCTTATTCCATGTAATATTTTGTTTCTTGGTGATAAATGTTTGTAGCACTTAGAAAAAAATAACTGCATTTCCATTGCATTTGCTTCTAGAATAATAACGATAATGCAATCCTCCATTTGTTTGCCTACTCCAAATTTGAAAGTATTAAAGATGATTTTTCAAACTAAGCTTTTGAAATAGCATTATCTGCATTTAAAGCATGTTGACATTGTCATTTGTCATATATGTTTCCTTGAACTTGGACAGGGACCATGGTTTCTTCTTACTTGCTCATCCATGAATACCATTCTCTGAAACAATCCCTGCAAATGGTTAAAAGCCAACTATTGAGTACATATGATAGAAAATAACAGTGACAATAGCAAACTCATTCAGGAATACTCCTTTACACTCCTCTTTCAAAGGCTGAGTGCAGGACTTGACTGTGTCATTGCCATCAATGTTTTCATGTGAAATTGTTGACTGATTTTATCTCCTTCTTATGAGGTACAAGCTTCTGAAACTTAAACACAGCTTTTTCTTCACCAGTAGTTATTAATTAAATCACAAACTTCAAGGTAAACAAATAGCTCTTTTCAAGAGTAAGAAAGGTTAAGCAATTAGTTCATTGTTACTTTCTGTTGTAGATCTTAGACTGACATTATTTTCTATACACGTATGTATGTTTGCATAGGAAAAAGACACCAGCTTACCCATTCTCAACGAGGATATGGTGGCCCTCAGATTTAAATAATAGCTACATTGTTTTTCAGAGAAAATAAGAGTCATAATTGAAAAGCTGAAAAAACTTCAACTAAGCTAACAAGCCATGCTGTTTCCTACAAATTGAAATGATAGGTAGCTAGATAGGCATGAGACTAAACAGCATACAAATGAACCCATCTGTTTGTGACCATGTATATTTGGGTGCATAAAGATTAGAACCTGAGTGCTATTACAGAGGAGGCTTCTATACAGTGTTACCTTTGTACCTGAGAAGCTTTGGAGTGAAATTAATAATGGACTCCCACTGAATACAGAGCTCTACCAAAAACTTACAATAGACAAGGCACCTAATGGGCAGGTAGACAGGGATGTGACTATTTGCTTAGCCTTGACAAGTTGTCGGTATCTCCCATGGGATGTTCTTGTGGGGGAAAAAAAGGAAAGCATTATTTGGCCTTTTTTGTTTCTGTAGGTGTTTGTGAACACTAGCAAATTTGTTCAGAGAAACATTCAAATGAAAATAAAAGTTCCAGTTAATACATGCCTTCAAGAAGTAAAAGTGCATGTGCTTTGAAAGAACTTCTAGGTGACTAAAATGCACTTGGGATAAAATAAAATGGAGCAATATACCTCACCAGAGGAAGAAACATTGGTTCTCAGTGACCATTATAACTCCCTATTTTTGTGCTGAAGACTTCTGGAGAAGAATCTGCTTATTCTTGGAAGAGTCTTTTGCATTTAATTGATCTCATCTCAATATCATTTTCATAGACACAGGGACTAAGGAAGAGTCCTAGAGGTCATGTAATCTAGTGTCTTACCTGGTATAGTAGACACTTTCGTGACATTCCAAAAGGTCACCTCACTTGACCAGAATACCGCAGTACTAACTAACTTGCAAATATCCAAGACAGGGATTGAGCTTCTTATATAATGAAAAATCATCATCTTTTTGTAAAACCATTTTGTATAATGGTTTAGTTGTTAGAAAGATTGTTTTTTGTGCTGAGCAATAATGAATCTATATATAAATTCTGTCCATTGACCCCATTCTGCTGCCCAGATCGATGCAGAATAAGGCTGCTTCAGAGTTGTATGTGATTTTTAGAATAGTACAGCTGAAAAGGACCTCAAGATACTTCTTTGAAAGTCAAGACATATTGTATCCATTTGTTCACTTGTTCCACACATATTCATTGAGCATATATTATTTATCCTGCATTAGTAAAGAGCTAGAATACACTGTTGAATGTGACAGTGTACTCAAGAGCTTATGTTCAGATACACACATATTTGACTATTCTCTTTAGAAGTCACAAGAATGAAAATCTTTTCTCCCTTATTCTATCTGTATTTTTAAAATTAATTTTTCCATTTATCAAACTACATTCCCTCTAACTTCGCTCATTAGCACTAACCTTTTTAAGTAGTCAACAATGTTTTGATATTTGGAAACTTTCTCATTTAAAAAATTAAAATACATTAGTAATTAATTCATTTCTTCTCTTCTCCAGGCTGTCTACAATTTATATAACCTGTTTCTAGGACACTTTGTTTTTTACCTTTAATCATATCGATTGTCAGTTTTTCTACAGTGATTAAAACTGAGCATGGTGTTTGGGATCTGGTAGAACGATAACTTCTCTTCTTATGCTTATAATGTATCTGTAAACACATACTAAACTCACAGTGGCTTGATTATCTCTTATGAAAGTGTCATTGCTGGAAAATATTTAACTTGTAATTGACAATGACACCTGTTCTTTTTCAGCTTCAACTTGTTTTCTATTAGTTAATCTTCTCTCTCCTGTTTTGGAGCTTGGTGATTTTTGTTTGTTTGTTGTATGTTTTTGTATTTTTATTTGTATTAAGCAGTCTACTTTCAATTGTTCCTACCTTATAAGTGAGTTCCAAATTTACATCCCCAATTATAATCAGAAATCCAGCACTATCCATCCAAAGATCCTCTTAACAATATCACATTGTGGAGTCAAAATCTAAATCTTGACGTGAACCAAATCAGAAACAAACAGATAAACAAAAAAACTTTGTTTTGCCTGCTCTTCCCATTTCCCTCACAATTGCTTAACACCCCTCCCCCCAAATTAATGTTTTACGTGATTTATTTCTTTTGTGCATGTATGTAACCTATGTACATTCCATCACCAAATTTTATTGACTTCACCCCTAAAAATATTCAAATTAATGTTCTCTTAAATTACCATGCCCCCAACTCAATTCCTTGCATCTACTCTGGGTTTGACAAATCTGTTCACCAAAGAGAAGTAAAAGTTGCCTTTTACAGCTTAAATCAAATTTTACCTCTTCAATTTCAGTTGAAAACAAGGTTCTTTGTGATCTGGCTTCTGTCTTATTTTCTAATTCCATTTCCTTTACTAATTTACACTAAGCTGCAGCCACTGATCATCTTTCAGTTCATCCCATAGAGCGGCTTCATTTCACAATAGATCCTTCTTCTGTAATTACTTTCCCCTGGATCTTTCCTAGCTAGTTCCCTACTGTCATTCAGATTTCAGATTAAATATCATTGCTATTTGTAGGGCTTTTTGCAAATTTTCAATACAAAGTAGCTTATTGTCTTCAAGATACTTATTTCTAACTCATATTTTTGTATGAAGTTTTTGCATATTTTTTGTCTTCCCAAACTAGAACATAAGTTCCATGGAAGCTAGAGCCTTTCATTTTCTCTTCACTTCTGTATCACTAGAGCTGAGGTCACTGTTAGATCAGGCACACAGCTGTAGGCATCAACAACTATTTGATGAAGGAATTTTATTTTATTTTGATTCCATAGATCTATATTGCCACTATTTGGAGTTCAGTTGGAATTTTACTCCTGTCTCCCTGAGTATTGGCAATCCTACTGATTTCAATTTCATCTGTAGAGCTAATAAGGAATTCACAATGCCTTTGTCTTGGACATTAATGACCTGTTGACCTGAGGAGAAGGTGGATCCCTTGGGAATACCATTCAATATAGAATATATAACCTCAGAATATTTTAAAAAATTCTAATCTTCAAAAAGAATAACTCTCACAAATGGCAGGTCATTCAGACCCACATATTTGATAACAAAGAGATTGTGTTTTATAATGTTGTATTTTTGGAGTTTCTTTAGAGAGTTTTGTTTTGTTCTTATAACTGCTTCAGCCTGAGATAGTAAAGGGTGAGAAATGACTGATCTCAGGTGACCTTAACTATGGAGACCTGCTCATTTGCTTGTGTTTATGTCATCCTTGGACTTCAGTTATTGTACATGCTACCTTTCCTACTTGGACTTTGGCATTTTTTGTCTTTCCTTTAGGATCTGCTGATCCTATTATTTTCTCAAGGCATTATTTTGCTCCTTCCATATGAACTCTTTACACAGCAGGCTCTTAATCTTCTACAATTTCTCTCTCCATCTGGGCTCAGCTTTGCCTTGGATCTTCTATCTCGATACTAGAAGGCTGTGATGGCCTCTTAATGTCTGTTCTGTGGTGTTTTCTCTTCATTGTATAAACTTAAGATGGCTGTCCTATATTCTGCTAATCATGGTGATATGAAGGCTCTGTTTTCTTTGGGATGCTGGTGGCACTCACTGCAGTTCACTCTGCTAATGCAAGATGACCTTCATCGGTTAGGAAATTCTGAGAATGAGACAAGGAGAGAGGTCCTAAACTCATTTTGGCTTTTGGCTGTGAAGACAATAATTAATTTGTCCAAAGTCACCATAACAAACAAATCTCAAAAAAAAAAAAAAAACCTAAAGTAATATTTTCTTTCCTCCTAGACGTACCAGAATTAACCTGTTAGTGTCCATATCACACTCTAAAACTACTATGTTTCTGTTTTCACTTTTGAGATGAGAAACCATTTCTACAAAAAGCAGTTCAGATGAACTCAACTTTCTTGGGGCTATCTTAAATGATTATTTCGCTTTCAGTTTATTTTTCCTAAGACTGAAATGATCAAGTCCTTACAATTCAAGACAGTTAATGACAATTTAGGTACTCACAAAAACTTGGACATGGATTGAGGTATACCATAAAAACAAAAATTGTTTTTTGAGAGACTAGTTACTCTAACTGGGTAAAGAGATTGCCTTTATTATTGTTTTTCATCTGTATGTTGAGAAAGAGAATAAGGACAGAGAGTAAAACAGAGAAAAAGAAAGAGAGTCAAAGAAGTAAGTGAATACAGAGGAAACTGTATATTGGTTAAGAATAGGGTAGTAATCCACATCTAGTTTATGGATGCCAGTGTAAGTCATGCTTGAAAAATGATTGAATAGATTAAAAGCCCTTCATGATCGCTTATTTTTTAATGTATTTAGTATTCATATGATATCAACTAGGTGCTAGGTTTTCTACTAAGTACTAGGAATACAAAAATTAATGGTATAGTCTTTGACTTCAAAAAACTCATAGTTCAGTGGGAGAATTAGACATATTTTCTCTCTCTCTTTCTCTCTCTGTCTCTCTCTTTCACACACATACACACACACACATATATATATACACGGTTCAAAATAAAAGTATACACATTTTAAGAGATGTCATCTATGACAGTTTATAGTTGAATTAAATTATAGTAGCAATATGTAGCATGACATTATTAACTCAACCATGCTTCTGCCATTTTCTTTGACTGTCCTGCTTGTCGCATGGTGATGCTAGCATCCATTTGATTAATGCCATATCTTGAGTGAACATCATACTTAAAATGTGTATTTTTTTTGCATCCCCTGTGTGTGTGTGTGTGTGTGTGTGTGTGTATGTGAGAGAGAGAGAGAGAGAGAGAGAGAGAGAGAGAGAGAGAGAGACACCAAAAACCCTTATTTATTTATTAAAAAATTGTGTATCTATTCTTACATGTTTAAACTTCAATCATCTTCAAAGTATTCTTCATTTGATGCCATACACCTATCAAGACACTTTTTCCACTGCTCAAAACAGTTTTTGAACTTGTCAGTTTTGATGCCTTTAGTGCTTCTGCCAGTTTTTGTTTCGCCTCTTCCACATCGGCAAAACAGTTCCCTTTTTGGGGGCATTTTTCATCCAGGGAAATGCAAAAAAGTCACTCAGGGAGAGTGTAGGTTAATAGAGAGGGTGGGGCATGTGGGTCACGCCATTTTTGGTTAAAAATTGGTGAACATTCAGTGTGATGTGGCAGATACACTTGTAAATCACCCAACATAAAATGGGCAAAATGTGTTGAAAAAATATCTCAAAAAAAAAAAAAAAAATTCACTGAAGCAAATGCAGCCTCTCACACCAGCTGATACACTGATGTTGATGGGTTCTTAGAACTCTTACCTAGCATGGGAAGCCTTACTACAAAGGGCCTGCCCTCCAAAAAATAATTCTGGTTTTATTTGGGTCCCCCCCATTGTATATATTTTCATATATATATATATATATATATATATATATATAGAGAGAGAGAGAGAGAGAGAGAGAGAGAGAGAGAGAGAGAGAGAGAGAGAGAAGCATTGAGATAAACATATATTTGTGATATTAAGGGGTCATTCAATTAATAAGACATACAGGATCCCTGAACTCCCAGAGCTTATAATCTTGAATTGAAATTTTCAAGATGAGTTAAGTCATTACTCAGCACTATGTATGATAGGAGAAGGCCTGGGTATTGTAGGAACATATAGGAGGGATTCTAATCCTAAATTGTAGAGTTGGATGAGCATTAAGAATCAACCAGAACAAACAGGATCACAGAGGATGAAGAAATTAAAGCTGGCTTAAGGAAGAAGAGGTACTCAGAGAAGCTTCCCAAAAGAGATAATCTTTGGGCTTTGCCTCCTTGTTAAATCAAAGGGCAGATAGGTAATTGATAATATCAAGATAGGGGAGAAAGCAAGCACTCAGAATTGCTCAAGTCTCCTCCACTAGTAGCATCTCTGTAACCACAAGGGACTAAACCATTCCTCTTACCATTGGATGAAAGAGGGGACAGTGTTGCTCAGAACATCTCACTCAATGGTCATTCCTAAAAGCCCCCTAAAGTGACACTGGGAAGGGAAAACGAGTCTAATATCCATTCTAAACACATAGGAAATTGCTTTTTGTACAGTTTGATCTGAAAGACACACACACCCCTTCCCATAGAGTACCCTGCACTACTCAATTTATCTGTGTCAGAAACTCCAAGGGCTGAGTTGATTGTGCTGTAAATTGAACCTCAGGTTTCGTTCTGAGTTCTTGAAACGTGACACTCCATCCACTAAGTCCTCCTGCTTGGCTTGGTTTTCGATTCTATTATGTTGAAATATGTCTGCTGCCCTGGGTGCTGGCTCTGCTTGGACCCAGAAATGCAGTTTTGATCAAATCTCATAATAATATGGGGAGATGTTGAAGATTAATGCCTATTGGTAATCCAAACTGACAGAAAATGAGACACAGAGGAAAATGTAATAACCTGGAAAATGGTTGCAAAAGAATGTAGCTTTATTTTCAGCTGTTTTTTCCATGTACTTCTTTTCAACCTAGGGTGAGTTTTGACGAGGGCCACTCTTGGGACAAGTATGGTTTCACATCAGTTCCTCTCTTTGTGGATGGGGCTCTGGTGGAGGCAGGAGTGGAGACCCACATCATGACGTGAGTACTTCTTTTGCTGTGACAGATAGGAGACCAGAGACCTTGGTTCTACTTCCACTGAGGCCTTAGACTTTTCCCAGGGAGCCCTATCCCCAAGTGTTTTAATCTCTGAACCAGAGTTTCCTCATCTATAAAATGGAAATATTTATACTTGCACCTACCAACTCAAAAAACTACTGCTAATATTAGGAAGTCTAGGGTCTTAATTGAACAGTCAAGGTTTCTAATGGAATTTGAAGAATTATAGCAAATTCTCATTTATCTAAATCCCAAGAAAACAGAAAGCTTAAGTCTTCAGATGTGTTTTTATCTCCTTTCAAAACAGTTCGGTAAGAAGCAAAGGCCAGGGATGGAGGGAGAAAAACAGCCAACATACTAATATCAGGAAATATTTTAAGAAAATCTCCTAAAGTCTGTATCACATACACACGCACACACACACACACACACACGCACGCACGCACACACACACACACACACACACAGTTATTCCACTTCAGATTAATTTGCAATAAAATTTTTTCTACATTATTTTACAATGAGAATAGTTGGCTAGGATACGGATCTTAAAGCTGTAAAAAAAACTCTGAAGTACATTCTGAATATTAAGGAAAAATAATAACTGTATACTATTTTCTAAAAGTATTTTAAATTTTATTTCCTTAGACGTTGATCACCTGTGTTTATGTTTGCGCATGTGCATGTATGGGGGAGTGGGTAATAGAAATCTTCTACTAGCCAGTACTAGCTTCCACCTACCCCATCCTCATTGAGTGGAGTACCTTACATCATAACTCTTCTCTGGACTGAGTGGAGTCTTGTTGGGAAAAATTAAGGGGTATGTGCTGTGTTGTACAGTTGGCACAGAGGGACTCACAGTATATTTGTGCTGATTTGGGGGAGAGGTGTGGACTTTCTACTGTAAAGAACGCTGCTCTTCTTTTAACTTTTGTGCTCATCGACTTCTTTATTGTTTGAATCAGTCATTTTCAAATACAATTTGGGGATAAATGGCTATGACTTACTTTTCTCAGAGTGATCAGTTTTAGAACATCCTTTTATAACTGCAGTTATACAGTTTTGATTAAACCTCATAGTCTGGCCCCAGACTCTCCATCCCTTTGACATGCCCCTCCCCTCCACTTCCATCCTCGCATTCAGAGTTGGCTGACCACTGCTATATACTTTCAGAATGACAGAAAAGAAAAAAAAAAAAACTGCCATGGTGAAAAATGGTAATGGTACAGAAATTGCTGAAGAAAGAACAAGACAAATGGACTAATCCCAGATCCCAGGGTTAGGGTATCCCTGAGTTAGGATTCCATACAATCCAGTAGCTGTGGAATACCTGTCTAGTAACTAGTATCCTAAACTTTCATTTCTTCATTTATAAAACTGAATCTCCTTTTTCTATGTCTTTCTAAAATGTTGAAATGCTAAAATTCTTTCCCTTTTTAGGAAACTGAGCAGAAACATTGCAAAGGAGGACTTCTTAGGGTCCCACATCTAGAGGATTTGTATAGGGCCTTAAGAAAGAGTCTACAGGATTTTCAGGGTCCTTGCTATTAAACAATGTTCATAATAGAAAATTTGGGAGATGCCACAGAATTGCTTTAAAGTCACTTGGGACAAGTGCTATAAAGAGTGTTTTTAAATTCTTTTCTTTAATTCCTTGTGAATTTTCCAATTAGTAAATGAACTCTTCCTTCTAACTCCAAGGATGGTGGGCTGTGTCGTTTAAAGACTTGATGCTCATTTTTGAGCATCTGCTGTGTGTTAGGCACTGGGCTAGATCCCAACACTTTGTGGTTAGAAGTTAAAAGGCAAGATGTAAAACCCTATGAGGAATTCCTACAGTCCACCCAAAGAGCTTATCACATTGATAACTGATGTGAACTTGTGTTGCAGTATGACTTTTCTGGCCAATTCTGTTATAAAAATGTAAGCAAGGATTTCTTATATAGTGTTGTTCAGGAGGTAAGGCTGTGATATGATTTTTGTCCGGTAATTTTTCTACCCTCCTAAAATATACCCCAAATAGAATTATCTTACCATCTAAATTTCTAGTTAAAGTTTATTTGATAATAATATAGGCTCTATTGTTATACCATCAAATCAATCCATTAATTAAGGATTAACAATATTTCAGACAAGTTTACCTGTACAAACCATAGACAATATTTAAGACATGAGGCATTATTAATGCTTAGAGTCTAAAATTTTAACATCTAGTTGATACCCAGCAACAATAGGTAGCATTTGTACATGTCTTAGATATTCAAAGGCAATATTATAATATAAATTTTATTTACAAAAGATAAATGATTTGGTAAGTATGTGTCTATATATTGTGAGTGTATAGAGAGAGAGAGAGAGAGAGAGAGAGAGAGAGACATCAGAGAGACATTGAGGAAGAAACTCCTAGGATCTAGGGTTCTGACAAGACTTTTACAAAGTTGTAACAAAAAAAATGTTGGTGGCATCTGCTATGTGTCAGATACTGTTTCAGAAGAACAAATCAGAAAAAAACTTGCTTCTCTCTATGGAGTTTGCATGCTATTACATTAAATAATATGGCATACAAATGACTATGCCATTTAACCAAAACTACTCCTCTAAGAGATTTAAAATTTTCTTATGAACTCCAGAAAATGAATGGGATATCAGAAATACCACCATCTTTTTCATGAGGCTCTCTGGTCATGAGCTGATTTTCCAAATATTTGTCGTTCTTTACTGAATAACTAGATATAAAAGGAAAATTTTCTACTTTTCTGAGACATTCTCTGATGGGATCACCAATGAGTTTAAGTATTGAGTTCTAAATTCTGCAAGACAAAGGCACACATATTCGAGATGATTATGCAATCTACTCCCTGCTTAAATTCAAGCCAAATGCAGTGTCTTATCCCATCCAAATCTGACATGAACCTGGAATCTTGGGCCATGGTCCTAAAGTCGGCCATCTTCTGTTTTTATACTAAAGAGATTTACTAGTCCTTTTTAAAACATTTTGCTTTTCCCTCTTTTCATAACCTGATTTATCCTGCATTCTCTTGTACAAAGCCTATCTAAATTCATTGCATCTTCTTTTGGGTGTTATTTTGAATAATACCATGTGTATGCTAATCTCTACATGACCTAATATTCCCTAGCAAGTTTAAGGCCACAGTTTAAATTCTATGTTCATCTAATCTGAAATCGCAATTTTTTTTTCTTAGCTTCAGATGGAATTTAGCAGGTCACATGGATATGAGGGAGAGTGACCGTGGGGCCAAACCATTTACTGAAAAGACGAAATATGAGGGAGAGTGACCGTGGGGCCAAACCATTTACTGAAAAGATGAGATAGCACTTCTCCCTTCCTTTCCTCCTGGCTAAGACTGCACAAGAGCTTGGTAGAACTTCTGTGCCTCTTCTATCTTGCTTATTGAGATACTTTAAAGAGTAAAGCCTAATTATTTTCTTATAGGAGAGCTGTGGAGAGCAGAAGTGTTTGGTTTTTTATGTAATTAAAGTGGGTCTTGGAATAGGTTACTTGTTTTAAATTTTCGTTAAATTCAGAGTTTCTCTTGTATGAAAACAACAGAAGTTTTGTTAGCACTCTCCAGATAGGCAAGCCTTAGGTTACCAAGAGGTAAGTTCTGTCTTTATTCCAAATTTGAAAAAGGATCTTAAAACCAAGTGTCCTACTAGAGCTAACCATTTCACCTGTGGTTTTCCCTTGTGAAATGGCCATGGGAAGAATTGAAGCAGGAGGTAAAAAATAGTATATATTCCTTAGGAACTGCAAGGACAGGGGATCTATTCAGGGACAAGAATGCTTAACCTTGCCAGTGAACTGAACTTATTAATGAGGTAGAACATTTGAATTCTGTACCCTTCTGGTCACTCCCTGTATATTTCCAGTTTACTCTGCTGTGGTGAGTGAGAAAAAGAGCCACACTGAAGTTCTATTGCCATATCTTGTCACCTTGATTTGAAGAATTTATGTATTTAACAGTTAAAGAACTTCCAATATTTATCAGACCGTTATATCTTAGGGAACATTAAAAAGGCAAATACAATTCTTTCCCTTTAAGGAGTTCTGAAGCCAAAGTGGTGGGAGTAAGTGGGGATACACTAATCATTGAGATTCTCTAGTTAGAAAACCAGAGGACAGTAGGGGGAAATGAAGACTTCACACACATAATAGGTGACACTTGAGTTGGTCTGAAAGTTTTCAGAGCAGTTCACCAGTGCAATGGGCAATAAAATTATGTTTTAAGAAACAAAGGTTTTTAACAGTTTTATTTTCACTAACATAAACTTAGTGCCTAAAAGGGGGGTTAGCACATAGTTGGAAGCCAGTAATTATTTTTTGAATGAATGAATAAATTCACGGCAAAGGAAAGAACACAAATAAAGGCAAGACCTGTGAAAGAATACGGCTAAATGTTGAGGGCATGAGACTGGGATGGGTTTTAGGTCATATTTACACATTTGACCTGTAACCAGAGAGAGGTTTTTGAAATTAAAAATCTGAGCAAATCACCCCTTTTCTCAAAACCCATGGAGGGCCTTCCATTACCTTTAGGATACAGTCTGAACTCAGTGTTAAATATATATGCGGTATCTCTATTGTTCACCTGTCTGGGACCTTTTCTCTGACCTCAATAATCTGACCACCCTTTTCTGACACATTGGCACCTTCCTGGCCCAGGGTCTTTGTCTTTGTTTCTGCCTGGAATGTGTTTACTCTCACCACTTAAACAACTAAACTTCTAAGTATCTTTCAGGTCTCAGTTTAAGTGTCATTCTTATACTGATCTTCTTTTAGTCTAGCAGATCAGATGGGGGTCCCCAGCTATATATTACCTTGGCTCTATATATTGTTTTCTTCACAGTACTTTAGATAGTTAAAATTAGTGAATATGGCATTAGTTGTTAAATATCTTCCCCTTTCACTTTCATCTACCCTAAAGATAGACAGATGGATATTCATTCACACATGTCCTTGTGTGCACACATACAAACATGTGAGTTTAAATTTCCATGAGGGAGAATGTTTGTGTGTGGTGTTATTTGAGTGCCATATATTTACCAGACTTGTGCTAACATGAAGGACTTAACAGTATATATGTATTGGATTAATGAATTATTAAATGAATGAATCTGGTAAACCCCAATAATGTATTATTGTTGTGATTGTTATGATTTCTCTGGCACATGGCTCTAGCATTTTAGGGTGTTGATTATAGATATCCAGAGATTCTGAAGTACTATGACCAGAATCCAATAGTAGCAAATTGTGGGGGCTGGGGTTGGATAGAAATCAGAGCAATCCGTGTCTCTGTGTAGAGGTATATATACATGGGGGTTATGATGCATGAAGTTGGAATGGCATGTGAGCATAAAAGGGCAACTGGAGGGTGAGGGGCTTGCTGGGAATTATTCTGATTTCCTCCACCTTCCACAAGAATCTGCCCAGTTTCTACTTCCCAGAGGAGATCAGAGCTCCAGCATCATGGAAGCATCTAACACTGTATCTCTGCAGTGGGATTTGTGTGGGAGAGACTGTCCCCAGATTGGAGGCCTGGGATTTGTTTACTTTTATTGCTCTTTTTTCTACTATCTTTTCAAATGTGATTATTCCAACATCTCCCTGGTAACCTTGACAGAAACCATCTAGTCTAACCTAATTTACAATGAAATGTGAATTTCTCTTTACTTAAGGCTGAGGACAGGGCTGGGTGATTGACAAGCTGGACTATTGCAGTCTCAGGCGGTGGGTGGCTCTCCAACAGATGAGATGCCTGCAGCCCTTGCAGCACTTGGGCAGCTTTGGTTCACTGTTTTTTGAAAGGTTAGCACTTGAAGGAGAGCTTTTCTTTTGCTTAGCTCACATGTGGAATCAGATGGAAAAGCACTGCTTTCCTATATCCTCAAAGCTACATTTGAAATTCTTCCATGATATGAAATGTTTGAACTCATTGGCTGTGATTTAGCTGAACTTTTACAGAGACCAGTAAGTACCTGGCAGCTTCCTAGGAGAAAATAAAACCCTAGGAGGGAGAGGCACAGCTTCCTTGGAAGAAAGCAGATGCTTCTTACCAGGAATGAATAGCACAAAAACCGTAAGGACAGTTCAGTCTGATCTGGAGGAACCCAGCAAAGAACTTGCAACCAACTTGTGACTATTCAACACCTTTTTTTGTGCCAAGTTTCACATTGAACATTTTCTCAAACTTGATTTCATTGAAATCTTCCAACAACCCTGTTAGGTAGATGGGATTATCATCATTGGTCAGTGGAAGACACTGAGGCTCAGAGAAATTAAGTGTTCAGCTCGTATGGTCAGAAAGAAGCAAAATAAGAGCAAAAAGTGTGAATTCCTAACTTGAGAATTGGAGCTAAAATTTGAGGAGAAATACTGGGATTCTCTAAGGCATGTGGGGAAAGAGTGGCACAATGTTAATTGTTCACTAAGTGTTGATAAACGCCCATTGTGCTGCCAGACACTGAATCACAGCAGACCTGGTCATGGAGTTTAATTCACAGTCAGGCCAGGTTTGGTGGTTCACTCCTGTAATCCCAGGACTTTGGGAGGTCAAGGTGAGAGGATTGCCTGAGCCCAGAGGTTCAAGACCAGCCTGGGCAACTTGACAAGACCTCATCTGTACAATAATAAAAAAATTAGCCAGGCATGGTGGCATGTGCCTCTGGTTTCAGTTACATGGAAGGCTGAGGTAGAAGGATCGCCTGAGCCCAGCATGTCAAGGCTGCGGTGGCTGTTAGTGTTCCCTGCACTCCACCCAGGATGACAGTGAGATTCTGAGTGAAAAAAAAATTCACAATCAGTATTAAAATATGTGATAAATACATGAAAGAATTAGAGAACAATTAACTGGTAAGGTATGAGACAAATTCTAGTTGCCATTGGATATCAGAAAAGTAATTAAAGACAGAGTTCCTACAAAAGGCTTCATGGCTGCACAGAAAATGGGGAGAGAGGGCATTCCAGGTAGGCAGAACAGTGTGAGCAAGCATGGAGTGGTAGGAATGTGCCTGGCAGGTAAAGGGGAGAGTGGGACGTGAAAAGGGGGAGAGATACTTTCAGCAAATTGGCTCGGGCCAACTGCCTTGCTGGCTCTTTTTATACACTTAATCTTAATTGGCACAAATCTCTGATTCATTGTTCTACCAGCAGAACTAATAGCCAAAGTGAAGGGGAGAGATAACATTTTGCCTAGAAAATTATGCAAACCCCAAAGCTGCAGAGGTTTAAAAAAAAAAATGAAGACCTTCTTTCCACTTAAACGACTGTGACCACATGCTTAGCAGAGAACATACTTTTAAATATAGCCTTAGCACAACGCAGAGGCCCAGCCCTAAGATTAAGTGCGTTGTTTAGCCTCTAGTAAGTGCATCCAACAAAGCCATTGAAAATGAACCAGAGCTGCTTCCACTGATCTGGTTTTCAATTCTCTGTTGTTTGCTGGAAGACCCTGATTTTACTTTGCCCAAAGTAAGTCATTTGCGTAATCAGCAAATCCAGTGGAACTTGTGTGTCATCCCCGCTCAGGCTGGCTGGTTGATTCATAACCTTCAGGTTGTCACCAGGCTTGTCATCAACTCAGAGACAGACTCGTGTATGTGCCAGGGAAGGCAAAAGCAGTATATATGCCTGCAGAAGGGTTTTTGAATGATACTGGTGTATACTGGGGACCAGCAATAGCCTGGAAGGAAAAGACTTATTTTAACTGACAGATTGCTATGTGGGTTCAGGAGGAGGAGACAGTGTGGTGGCTGAGAGCATGGGCTTTGGAGGTCCACTCCCCAGGGACAGTGCTCAGCTTACCATTTGTCATTCATATGACTTTAGATATCTTGCTTAACTGCCCTCTGAACTCCAATTTCCTCACATGGATGTGAGGATTAAGTGAAATATCCTCCACTAAGGGGCATTTGAGATATTTGTGGTCTCCACTATCTAATGGTCAAGAAAAAAGCTACCTGCAGGGAAGAACTGTGACCAACTAGAGCAGGGCTTGGCAGATGTTTTTGTAAAGGGCCACACAGTAAAGATTTTAAGCTTTGCTGACTATAGGGTTCCTGTTGCAAGTACTTATCTCTCTCAATCTGGTGCGTGAACTCAGCCATAGACAATATATAGATGAATGGGCAGCACTGCATTCCAATAAAATCTTATGAACACTGAAATTTGAATTTCATACAATTGTCACATGCTTGTCATATAATACTGTTCTTCATTTGCTTTTTTTCCTCCAACCATTTAAAATATAAAGACAATTCTTGGCTTGTGGGCTGTCCAAAACACATAGCATGCTATATTTGGCCCATAGGGCATAATTTGACCCTGAACAAGATTACACATGGGTTTCATCCAAAATCTTACCGGAGCCGAGAGGGCAACTTACAAGTATAAGGAGTGAACTGAAGATGCCAGTGTACACCCTGTCCAATGAAGGCAGTTGCCATGTGGCTCTAGCAGATTTGTGGCCATGTTACAAATACCATTTGAATCTTTGACACAGTTTCTACACTCTTCCCCTGCCTATAAACTACTTCTCCAATTCCACTACCCACTTTCAAAGTTTTGAAAAGATACTTTCATGAAATAGCTTAAATCCTTTCTTATTTCATTTTCTTTAAAGTTGTATTGAGGTATGATCGATAATTAAAAATTTTGCACATATTTAATGTGTACATTTTGATGAATTGGGACATATGCATACACCCATTATCTTCACCATAATCAAGGTACTAAACACACCCATCACCTCCAAAAATTTCCTTTTGTTCCTTTGTGTGTTTTTTTGGTAAGGACATTTAACATGAGCTCTATTCTCTTAACACACTTCAAAGTGCACAATACTATATTGCTAACAATAGGCACTATGTTGTACATCAGATCTCTAGAACTTACTCATCTTGCATAATTGAAACTTTATATCCATCGAACAACTCCCTATTGTTCTCCCCTCCAGCCTCTGGCAATCACCATTCCACTCTCTGCTTCTATGAGTTTGACTATGTTAGATAACTAACAATCATAAAATATTTGTCCTTCTGTGACGGGCATTTTTCACTTAGCATAACATCCTCTAGGTCCACCAATGTTGTAAAAAATGGTATATTCAGCCATTAAAAAAGTCTCCAAATTTTTTATTCAGATCCCACAGTAAGTGTCACATCTTTCAGGAAGAATTACTCCAATTCTTACTCATTGCCTTTTATTGAATTCCTTTCATGAGCCTCACAATGATTCACAGATGTATCTTGTTTGGTCTGCACGTTTTCCGGTGGAGTCAAAATTTGCAAACTCAGAAACATCTGGTAGCATTAAACCCAAATACTTACAGTCTACTAGAGCCACGTGGCAACTGCCTCGTTGGACAGGTTGTGCTATTTTCTGCCACACCTCTCTCCTGATGTATACCGGCTGCTCTGGCTTCTTCAGTTCACTCCTTTTTCTTGTAAGTTGCCCTCCAGGCTCTGGTAAGATTTTGAAGTTGAGGTTCTCAATTTAGATTTTATGTCAACAATTTCCTGACTATACTATTTCTTTTCTTACAGTTTTTCTTTTTAGAATACAGAAAAATACAAAAAATATTACAAACACCCATGTACCCACCACCTGAGATTAATAAATATTAACATGGTATCACTTTGGATTCAGATATTTATTTATTTATTTAGTTGGATTCAGATTTTTAAATAAAATATACAGGATGTCCAGGTAGAGTTGATTTTCTCATTATTGTCTGTCTAGACCCATTATCCTTACTCCTTCCACAAACCCTTCTAGAAAAAGCATTGATACTTTTAGTACTTAGTTATCTCCATAAATATATATGGTTTTGCTTTATATATTTTTAAAATGTACAATTTATAAAAATGAGTTCATTCACCTATGTTCTTTTAATATCTATCTTAAGTCATACCTATCTGGTCCAGGCACTTTAAATGCTACATGGCATTTTGTCATGATTTAATATGCACAATTTATTTATCTCTGAACTGCCTACCTAGAAGTGAAATTTCTGGGTCTTGCTAAATTGACATTATCACCTAACACACGGTTAATATGTACACATAATGCAATAATTCTTGCAGTGTTTTCTAGTTGTTTTAGGATTGGTCACCTTTGCAGATAGAGTGTGAAGTCTTTTTTGGGGTGGGGGGGGCTGTAAGATTGAGGAGGTTTGCATCTATGTCTTATTCATTATCCCCATAGCACTGAATATAATTGTGCTTGTGCATATTGGTGCTCGGCAAACATATGGTGAGTGAATAATGCTAGTGGACTGGACTGCAAAAGCAAGTGCTGAATCTTAGCTTTTTCTCATTCTTTTTAATTTTTGGTTCAGGATTTGGCACAAAGTAGGAGACTGGGAAATATAATGACATTTTCATGGCATAGGAAAAGATGTCTGTCTTTCCCCCAACCTTATAGCTCCTTTAACTTCCATATCTTTTCTCCTCTATAAATTCCTTTTTGAACATCTGTCTTCTCCCTTGTTTCTATCTCTTAGGTTCTTCCTCACCACTCAACTTCTGAGTCATCTTTTACAGGTTCACAGATCACATTTTCTGACTCACTGTTGTAGACCTTAAATTTTCAAACCCATTAAAAGGACTAAATTTTGAGAAAAGAATTGAAGTCACTTGGATGTAGAGGGATTTCTTTAAATTTACTTTAAAAAATCAGCTTGCTTTCTTTTGCTTCATCAGTTACAATGCTTTTTAGTCTTTTTCTCACTCTTTTTCTCACTCCCTCCTCCCTCTATATTTATTTATTTAATCCCTTCCACCATTTATCACCTCACCTATCATTGTATTGTATAACTTACACAGGCTTCATTCACTTGCAGGATTCTTGCTGTTGATCCCCTGCTTATGTCTATTAAGGTCTAGTTCACGTCTCATTTTTGCTCAACGTAATTCCCCCTGTAGCCACTGACCTCCTTTTCTACTAATCCTATCTACACCCTATTCGGAAAACAGTCAGGTGGCATGGACACACACCAGGAGCCAAAGATGTAGCCTGAATTTCTGGAGACCAACAACTGCTATCTGCTGATGTCTGGCCTTCCCAGAACACTGCTCTTTCTGCTTTGATTTGAAATCAGCTTTCAGCAGCTTCTTCCACAGAAACAGGGTAAGAAGCAAGAAGAGGCAAAGGAGCCAGGCCTTTCAGAAAGAGTTGGACTCTAATAGGAATATTTAAAAGGGGACTCAGGAGTCCACATGAATCCAGTGTTGCTATTACAAGAACATATGTTATTTCTTTATTCAACAATTTATACTGGTAGCCCACTATAAGGTAGTCACTATTCTAAGAGTTTAAGAATCTAGGTTAGGGCATAAGCAAAATAGTCAAGGTCTCTCTTGAGAAGAAGTTTATATTGTAAAAGCCTATTCCATTCTTTGCAGGGGAAAGATCAGTTTTGTATGAGGTTTACTTCAGTCCTAGTATTCGTGGAATCTGTTTTATAATCAAATTCTGAGGCTTTTTAATGGTGGCAGTGGTGGGGGTGGTGTGTGTGTGTGTGTGTGTGTGTGTGTGTGTGTGTGTGTGTGTGTGAGAGAGAGAGAGAGAGAGAGAGAGAGAGAGAGAGACATTTGGGGAGATAGATATTGCCTTGGACCTCAGGGTTCCTCTAACCTCCAAAGATTCTAATCCCGGCTTTGGTTTCTGGTTATTGTTTATCTTCTACTCTGAGAAAGAATAGCACTGTCAATGAATGGAAGGGACATTACAAAATATTAAAAGTTGTACCCAGTGGGACTCTTATTTTATCCTTTATAGATTTTTATAATTTTCATAATTTTTAATAATGAGAATGTATCATTTGATAATAAGAAAAGGGAAATTATTTATCAAAATGTACACATTAAAAAAATCATGTCCCAGGTCATGAAGGGAGGGAGTGCATTTAAGTTTATTCTGAGGACTGTGTGGATCACACTTATTCCACCTTTGAGCTTGTGACCTAGAAGAAGGAAGAGCCTTAACTATCTATCTACCATCACTGCCCAGTGCTAACTAATGCCCTGGGTAATTAATACTAAATCATTTCAAATAACTACACAACTGGAACCTAATAAAAGGTAAGAATGGAAAATAGACATTGTACTCTTCAAATAAAAATTCAGGAAATTGCTAGATAGTGGCTTCTGATGAAGCTGTGCTCTAAATAATTTCTTCAAGGTCATCTGGTTAATTTATGCTGCATTTGTAAGTTATTGTGTATTTTAAAAATTAATGAAATTTAATTATAGAAGGGTTGCCTGTGACCTTTTGTGAAATGACTTCATCATAAATCTGCAAGCTTTTCAGACCTGTTTTCCAGGTTTGTAATAATTTGCTCTCAAATTAATGACATCCAGCCACCGAAAGGAGTTGAGTCTGGATAAAAAGATTGAGTTGGGATTTGTGGATACCTGGCAATGACTAATTCTGAGTCCTGGATGGAGGTGGCAGAGAAGATGGTATATGACTCATTGGAATCCACAGCAGGTTTAACTATTTACTAAGAGGAATGAGAAATAAATCCAGCATGCCAAAAGGGAGAAGTTGCATGTAGCCAGACTGGGTCATTGCAGAGCAGTTGATAAGGGTACATTTATCTATATGTGAATGTGGGGAAACACTTGGACTAATGGGAGAATTTCTCTTCTTCCCTGGCCTCTTAGCAGGTTTTTAAAAAAATTTATTGTTTGTAAATTGTAGGGCTATACCTGCCCCCAGGTGACTGGCTACCCATGAAACCCAACTTAGACTCTATTACCCTGGTATCTCCTACATTTACTACCTCAGTGGCTCAATGAGCACAACTAAGATGTCTCTGGAGGGAAACAGGCTCATTTTCCCAGGGATGAGGATACATCATTGTCTCTGCCATTCTGATGATTCAGTTGATCCAACAGAAGGAGGAAAAAGACTGTGCAGAGGAATGCCACATCTTAACATATCAAAGATTCTGTCTCTCAGAAGAAACTGTAACACACCTGTAGTTCCAGAGTGCCAGGCTAGAGTTTAGAACATACAGAGCACCCTTTAGACACAGGAGCCTAGGCGAAAAGTCAGCAAAATAAATCTTGGTTGAAACCTTCCTTAATTAACTGCAGCCCTGAATGTGATTCCATCTCTGGTCTGGATTTTTCAAGCTGTCACATATGACATTTGCAAGCTGAAATATGTTCCCATGAAGAACAGTCAGCATAGGAGAAAGAATTGCATGTTAGGAGACTTGGGTTCTAGTTCTTTGTGTTCTTGAGTAGGCCTTAGTTTCCTTATTAGCAATCATTTAGCATATGAAGGGGTTTGGCCAAAGAATCATTTCTAAAAACCCCTCTAGCACTAAGACTATAATTCTGGTTGTACTTTTGTGTGCCTCAGGAATTCCCAGCTGGAGGCCAAGCCAATAAAGACTGTCATATTTCAGGGTCAAGCACATAAGTCTTAGTAAATGCCTTAGACCTTAAGACAAATAGGGTCATAATTGCAACTTTCTAGATACGTCTGCGCTACAGATTTCTTCTTCTTCCTTCCTCCAGCTGTGGAGCTTCTTCCTTCCTCCAACTGTGCTTTCAGTTTATTTTTCATGACATTTCTGCAAAAAGGCTACTAAGAGTTATAGGCGAGAAAACCCCGATTCCATTACCTCAGTGCCAAACTGTGTGGTCAAATGATTGCTAATGGGTATGAGCTTGTTGAAAACGCACTGCCGAGAACTGCATTAGAACAATTGCTACACATTGACATATGACTTCATCACTTACTTGCTATGTAACCTTGTTGAATGAGTCATTTTACCTTTTTGAACCTCATTTTCTTCCTCTGCTAAATGGGAATAATAAATGAAACAAGATAATCCATGCATAGTGGTTAGCATACCCTAAATGTCCAATATATTCTCAATAATATAATACATATAATAAGTTCTCAATGCAGTCTCAATAATTCTTAATAATACTAGTATTATTATTGTTGTTGATTGACTGCTACTGAGTATCTACTGTTTGCAAAGTCTTGTAGTGGGAATCAAGGTGATATATAAGACACATCTTCCCACGAATTCTCAGACATCTATCAAATGACATTAAAAAATCATAATTAAGTAGTTATATAACTATTTAATAATTGTTTTAAATGATTAATTTGTTAATTTATACTAAACACTATAAAATACAACATACTTTAACCTCAGAACTGAGATAGATGCTGTTATTATTCTCATTTTGCACATTAGGAAGCAAAGTCTGATATGTGTAAGGAACTCTCCATAGGTCCAGGATTGGGGCCCTCATCTGGGCCAGTCTGATATGAACACCTTTGTGCTTAACCACTGCATTCTATTGCCTCTCAGACAATAAAAATATGACAAACACTTATGATGTATAAGGCACAATTTATATGAATTGCAAAATTTCAAGAGATTAAAATCTAGTAAGAGAGTAAGATAATTATATGCATAGTCTATAAATTTTGATACATACTGGAATTTCCATGGGGCATACCCAAAATGCAGATAGAATGGTACAGAAATTCAAAGGACAGAGATTTTACTGTCTTCCTAGGAAGCAAAAGAGGCAAGGAGAAGAAAAGATTATGGAGGACATAATAGAAAAGTTAGCATTTGAATTAAAACTAAAAGTAATAATCAATCATTTTGAGAATGATCTCAAAGCCTGTATAGCTTTGTGATTCTATAATACAAAAACTTAAAAAAACACAAGGAGAAATAGCACATTTGCAATCTTAGGAAAATATTTTAGTAAACCTCACTTAGAAACCAGTAGACCAAGCAGTCATAGAACCCTCCATTCAACAAATGGGGAATACATATTCTTTTTAAGCAAACATTTAATTCAGTTTTTTAAATTGACCATACAGTGGGCCACTCACAAAGTCTAGACTACTTCCAATGAGCTGATATCATCAAAACTACACTCTCTCTAAACATTGCCATTAAGTAAGAAATTTAAAATAAATAATGGTAAAGAATATAATTAAAGAATAAAAAATCCTCAGAGTTTTAAAAATTTTGTATGACTCCCATGCCCATATGCACATTGGTAAATTTATATGCCTTCAAAAAGAAAGAAAAAAGAAAACCTCTTATGTTTGGAAACAAAACCATGAGTTATTTATGATATTTTGTTGTTGTTGCTTCTTTGAGTCTGTCTCCCAGGCTAGAGTGCAGTGGGATGCTCACGGCCACTGCAGCCTCGACCTGCTTCAGCTCAGGTGATTCTTCTGCCTCAGCCTTTCTAGTAGCTGGAACCACGGGCATGCACGACCATGCCTGGCTGATTTTTTGATTTATTGTAGAGACGAGATTTCACCAAGTTGCCCAGTGTGGTTTTGAACCGTTGTTCTCAGGCAATCTTCTTGCCTCCGCCTCCCAAAGTGCTGGGATTACAGGCGTGAACCACCGCACCTGGTCTGTTTTCTTTCTTAAAGAGGAAATAAAAGTGGTCACTATGAAATATTTAGATTGAAAAAACTTTCCTCTTCCTCCTTATCTCTACACCCAAAAAAGTACTGCCTATCATTTGACCTTAGATTTACTGAATGAATAATAACTGGACAAGACAAGGTATAGGGAAGCTGTCTCACACAGAGGAAAAGAAAGTTGAGGATTTGTCTCTGCTGATGCAGAGGTTTCTGGCCTGATGACTGACAATTTAGTTCAGGCAATAAAAGAAGAAAGGAAAGCCCTGATAGAGTCCGTTTTGGCCTTGTTCTGAAGATGTTACTATCAAGGCAGATAAAAGTGGTAACACTTGGTAAGTAAATGCTCAAGATGCAGGTGCTGGAATCATTGAGAAAGGGAAAGGGGGATGTCCTTGTTGAAAGCTGATGACAAAATCATATTATTCTAGTTGAGTTCAATCAAAGATTCCCTCAGAATTCAGTCTACATTTAAGTCCACTTAATCTAACTCCCTGTTCTTTCTGGCATTTCTAGTGGCTCCTAGGAACAAATCTTCATTCTTTCTTGAAAAATCGTGGTCAACCACTCTCTTCTTGAAACTTCTCTCAGCTTTCATAACTATGCATAAAATTTGGTGTAATTGGGTTCTGGAACAAGGATAGATGACTGTGCAGGGGAGAGTCAGAGCTACTCCCCTATAAAGAGACAAACATCTTTACAGAACTTCCTTCTCTAATTACGTTTAGTGTGGCATCCTTTCCACCTAAATTATAGCAATTATATACCGAGATCTCCTTTGAAATCATTTAATTAATGAGTAGCTAACCTTCTTTGTGTGTAGAATTCTAATGAAGTTTTTTATTTTTGTGAATCACCTCCCTCCCTCAAATTAAATACTCCCCTTCCTGAAAAACTTGCTCAAGTCTGAATGGTGGATTAAAGAAGGTATGTTATTTAGGATCCTGGAAAATCATATTTGTTTGTGGAAATCCTAGTACAGTCCAAAATGACAAGGACAGAGAATTTGCTGCTATTTTTTTTTCTGAGATTGTTTGTCCTTATAAACCTCAAAGTATACAGCCATGTTCCTTGACCCAGAAATAGGGGCAAATGAAGCTATTATTCCAATTTTGAAAGCAGTGAATGTTTCTGTTAGATTAATCCTGTCATTAATCAATCCAGAACTATTTATTGAGCATCTGTTATATAAAAGAAGTGCTAGTGGAGACAATGATGAATGACTATAATAGATAAATCCTTCATGTATAGGGTCACCAGGAGATAGATAGCTTGTATTCATGGAGGTAGACATGGGGATTAAAAGAAAATACACTCTTGAAAATTGCCTTGATAGAGTCATCATCCATCTAGACTATTTCTGCATTCCATTCTTTGAGGTTATGTCACTGATTAAAAATCATCTTTTATAAAGTAGTTGAAACCTTGAGATATAAGATGATTTGCTCAAGGTCACCTAGCTAATTTTGTGGCAAACTCAGTTTATAAAAAGCCAAGTTTTCTATTTTTCTGCTTAGTATTCTTGCCACTGTGCCTAGGCTACCTTACATATTCACAACAATGCAAGAACACGGGAAGACCATCTGTAACCAGAATCATGTTAGCAGCGTAGACATTTGACACCAGAGGAGTTTTTTCTTTCTTTTTTTTTCAAAAAATATTTGGCTTTTTTGGTTTGTAGAGTCCAAAAAGAAAGTTAATCTTGAGTATTGGCAAAAAATTTCATGATTAAAATCCAGGTGGCAAGGTAACAGGAATAAGAAAAAAAAATCAGAAGTAATAAATTTTAATCATTTTTTTCTGAAAATCCATATAGTGAGAAATGGTGTAGAAAATTCATTAATTTTGTTCTTGTGGTTGGGAGCAACCTTCTCAGGAAACCAAAGGGTAGGCTACTTGTTTCCAGGTAGTCATCTATATTTATGTATGAAGTGTTCACTTTCTGCAATGCTCAGAAGAAAGAGGTTCAAAAAAAAAGACAAAGAAACCCCCTGTATTTGAGGTAAGTGTGTTCTTTAGAAAATGGGTTTTGAACCAAGCCTATTGAAATTCCTTGATGGGAAAGAAAGTTCTTGGGTGAGTCTGTGGGGGTTCTAGCAATTAGAATGATGATGCTGGAAATGAGCATTTGCTGTCTATCAGGATTTTCAAGATTTTTACCCACATTATCTCAAATGGCGAGGTTTTGTTGATATTGTGTTGGTAAAGATATACTTTGAATTTTTTAAAAAAGGAGAGGGTGACTAGGAATGCATTTTTGAAGAAAGAGGCCAACATGGTTTATCATGGTAATTGCAAAGAAGTGGGACTGTTAATAATGGTGTATTTGGCCATGCTAGAAATTCGTTTTTCTTTGCCAAAGACCTGATAATAAAACCTTACCCTTTAGAATTGCCTTGTTTCTTCCCTTGGTACTCAATGATCAATTAGCTATTCTTTGTCAAACAACTACTGTTGATAGATTCTATAAGATACAAAGGATACAAGTATCCCAAGCCTTAAGGAACTTTCTAATTGGTTGACAAAAGTTTGGACAAAGATACAAGAAAATTAAGAAATTCTGAATAGATGGTCTAGAGCAATGGTTCTCAAAGTATGGTCCTGGGCCCTACACCTGGGACTTATTACAAATACAAATACTTAGGTGCTCCAAATGTACTCATAAGAAATCCTGGAGGAGATATGATCTGTAGTAAGTCCTCTGGGTGATTCTGGTGTAGACATTGGAGAACCTCTGTTCTAGATATAACAGGACCATTTGAGCTTCTGAAGAAAGAGAGCTCAGTGTTGCTAGAAGAATCACAGAGGACTTTCTGAAAGAAGTGGCACTTGGTTTGAAGATAATTTATCCTTTTAAAGATGATTTGTGCCTTGTTCCTCTACCCTAACCATCTCTTGGGTTTTTGTCTTCAGTTGATATCATTTATTTCTCCCCCAAAAAGTTACTACAAGTATGAGAAGTGTGCTGCACCTACTTTGTTGGGATGAGCTGCCTAACTTTAAAGGAATACTTACCAGCAAATAAGAAGTTTTTATCTGGGAACTTGATTTTTAAAGTATCATTATTAATTAGAAGCAGTCTAGGCTTTCTCTTTTTCCAATTTAGGACCAAGTAGACCTTCTCGGTATTTATCATCCCAAAGTGATGGACATTGTTTATGATGATGGTCACTAAGTTTTCTGTTGAGATTTTACTTCCATAGATCTTGTTTTTCACATCTGTTTTACATACAGTTTTAACATCTGTTCCACCAGTATTTATGCAAAGAGAAGATAAATACTTGAATATGCATTAGTTTTATTTTATCTTCTGTTTATTTTGCTGTGTTTCTGTCATTTCTTCAGTTTCCATAAGCTCTAATCAGAAGAGCAATGAATGAATATTTTATTAAACAGAATTAAGTAAGCCTAATTCTATGCAAAAGAGGGGCCATGTGTCTGAGTCACTTATACCTACAACAAACTTTGGTTTTCTCAGAATTGAAAATGGATAGAAAGATGGAAAGTATGTTAATGTCTGAAAATTGCTAAGGGGTTTTACCCACTGATCTTAGTTGGGGCCCACTGAGAAAATGAATAAAGTTCATGATTCTAACAGTGTTTAAATGATTAAAATTTTGCATCTGGCCTATGAAAGTGACCTTATGGGAAAGCAGACTAGTACACTTTTGGGTGAAAATATTAGTATCAACTTATAGTTTGGGGAAAAATTGGAAAACACAATGTAAGGAAATCTGGGAAAGAAACTTATTAAGTGTTCTTACTCGTAAGCGGACCCTGAACTAATACTATAAGAAAGCGATTGGTAATAACCGAAAACTGCCGGTGGGGGTGGGGGGGCGGGGATGAAGGGCATATAACATTAATAAGGGTACCTGATCTCAAATCAGGCAAAGTGGGGACCAAAGGGGGGCCCCAAAATTACCTGTACGATGACGTCTTGTATACCTAATCCTGAATTTTACCACACATCTTGAAAATAAAATAAAATGAAAAAAACAAAAACACATGTAGATGAATGGAATGTGCCTACCAGAATTGTAAAAGAGAAGAATCTGAACTAGTCCATAAGTCCTGCCTGAACACCTGCTCCTGTGTTCAGTTCAGTTCAGTTCTGAAATGATCACTTTGAGATGAGAAATGGATATCTAAAAAGACCAACAGCATGGACATCTTTATAGCCTCAGGGTCAGTTAGGCTGTGCATCTGGTTCATGCATCCTGCTCTCTATTATCCCTGGGGCATGCTCAAACCTGAGCTTGAAATTCTATGCTTACTAACTCTTGAGACCCTTGAAGCTGTGGGCCACTTTGTCTGTTAAAAAGTTCTCTCATATTTTGTAAACTTTCACACTTTTTGGTTATTTTTTTTTTTATACTCAAGAGATTATGCTAGAATGTTCACCTGTTGCTCTTCTCTCCTCTGCCTTTTCTAAATCATGTCCAGGTAAACCAGACATAATTCTTATACCACTTTTTAGATGGATGGATGGATTGATGGATGGATGGATGGATGGATGGATGGATGGATGGATGGATGGGTGGGTGGATGAAAAGTGACCTTGTATCCTACTGCCTTTGATACTAGTTTCCAGTGGCTGTTGTAACAAATTACCACAAATTGGGTGGCTTTAAGAAATAAACATTTATTCTCATTGTTTTGGATTCCAGAGTTGAAGATCAAAAGGTCAACAGGGCTGCACTGCCTCTGGGGCCCTAGAAGAGAATTCATTCTTTGCTTTTTTCATCTTTTGGTAGTTTCAGGTGTTCTTTGTCTTGTGGCTGTGTAACTTCAATTTTAGCCCATCTTCCCATAGCCGCCTTCTCACTGCTTTTCCCTCCTCTTTGTGTCTCTTATAAGGATACTTGTATTGAATTTAGGGTCTACCTGAATAATCAAGGATGATTTCACCTCAAGATCCTTACCTTACTTACATCTGAAAAGACCCATTTCCCCAATAAGGTCACATTCAGTGTCTGGGAAAGAGGAAGTGATCATGTCTTATTGGAGGCCACCATCAACCCAGTACACCACTTTAGTAACTCTCTTTTTCAATGGTCCTTTAACTCTGGTAACTGTGAACCCCTTTGAATAATCTGATAAGATGTATGTGATTGAACTATAGATAAATACGTGTGCTAATAAACACATCTTTATTTAAAATTTAAAGAGATTCAAACTTCATCACCACCACCAAGGCCCAAATTTGTACTGAAGATTGATACACTTAGTCTGTATCCTTCTTGAATACTAATATCCAAAACTAGCCAGCAATTTTCCTTGGTGATCTGGTTAATATAGAAAGACCAGGATATTGCCTTTTAGGTTACTTTAAATATTTTGTCTCTCTGAAATGTTTGCTTATGTTGATCACATGGTATGTGAAAACTCTTAAGCTGCTATTATTATTATTTAACTTGAGATGCACCAAGCCCTATTTCTTTTATCCAATACTGATGTAATTACCAGGGTAAGGATCTGACATTTTTTCCTGTTATCTATCTCTTCAGTCTGTCAAGACATTATTGGGTCCTGATTCTGCCATCGAGCTTATTGACTGTTTCTTCCAGCTTGGTGTCATCAGAAAATTCAATTTCCATTGATGACCATTATTTTCATGTCTTCAAGTCATTAATAAAAATGATGAACAAGAAAAAGCAGACAACAAAAGCTTGCAGCTGACTACTCACACCTCCCTCCTGGTTGATTTTAATGTCTTAATTAGGCACCGTTCAGGCATATAATTTTACTAGCACCTGGCTCATATTTTTTTCATCTTTTCTTCAAGATGGCTAGGGCAGATCCTGTCAAATGCCTTGCTGATATCCAGGTAAATCATGTGCTTCATAGTTCCCCCTTCTGTCTGCCTAGTAATCTTTTCACAGAAAGGAATGTGGTTAATCTGACATGATGTATTTTGTGATCCATGAAATAACTGTAAACTATTTGGAGTAGGCAGAAGTTAGCACCACTAATATTCTGCTACTCAGAATACTCTAATCAAGGAAGACTTACTGGAGGAAGTGACATTCAAATATGGTAAAATTTTGATAGGCTGAATAGAGAGGTAAGAAGACATTTGTCAAGGTCTTCTTTCACTTTTTTTTTTCTTTAGTGAGCTTATCATTTTAACCTTCCTCTTTTTAAACAAGTGGAAATTTTTGATAAGAGAGGTTCTTTGGCTTGTGGCTACGTAGCTTCAATTTTTTCTGTCTTAGCATAATTTTCTTCTCACCTTTGTCCCTCTTCTTTGTGTCTCTTATAAGGATACTTGTCATTTAATTTAGGGCCTACCTGAATAATCCAGGATGATTTCATCTCAAGATTCTTACCTTACTTACATCTGAAAAGACCCTTTTTTCCAATAAGGTCACATTCGGAGCTTGGGAAAGAGGAAGTGATCGTATGTTTTGTTAAAGTTTGAAAATGGACTGATGTATGACTTCTGTATAAAATGAATTTATACGTAAAAGATGGAAACACGTTAGTGGATAACCTGGCATCAATGTATTAGATTTGAAAACCACTAGATTTAGCAAGAATGCAAAAGAACAAAGATAATGCAGGAGACAAACAACTACATTTGTCCACACAGTATCAGCCATATATGCAAAGTATTCTAGGCTCAGGGCTTCTACTACCCACTGCTGAGCTTAGATTCATGCAAAACCCATGCAGTTTTACTGAAGGAGAGACCTTAAGTCCCTCTCTTAAAATCTTTTCAAACTCCTTTCAGATAAAACTCTAAAAAATTTTATTTAACTTTTGTCAGTTAAATAAAAGTTAAACATTCAAAGTTGTTTCCTGGGGTGTATTTTAAATTATATGATTTATTTAAAACAATTAAATTTTCTTTTCATTTCACAATTTCCGTGTGTCTCTACCCTTCCCATAAGCATTCTCATCTTTCAGATAGCATGAAGAAATGTTCCATGAAGAGAGTTAGTCTCTTATATGTCACTATAACAGTATCAGGGCAGGGGAGAATCCAGGCCTGGTAGTGTGATTAAGTCTTGCTGAAATGGAAGCCATCCAATTCCTTGAAAGACTTCAGTTCCCAGCATGATTGGTCTGCTTTAGCATCACTATGATAGATGTCTTGCATTATAATTGCAAGGCATGCCACCCAAGTGCAGTATGGATGATCAGTCTCTTTTGCCTATTTTTCTAGAAACAATTGATCATTCATATTTATAGTGCTATCAACTGCTGGGCTTTGAAAAGGTCAGTATTGATTATCTAAGTCACACAGATGGTGTACTTCTTTACTATACATAAATATGAGTTCTTTTTATGAGACTGCTGTGATTTCTTAGGGAAGGAGGAGGGAGGATAGGTGTTCACATAATACGCAGTGATAATTTCAACTAAAACACAGAAATTTAGTTAGGATTTTGCCATTGACAGTATCATACTTTAGATCAGCTAATGCATTCCCTTCTCCCAACACACATACATACAATTCACTTTACAGATGAGGAAACTGAGTCCTATGTTGTGGACATAGGAAGAAAAAATGCCAGTGTTTGCATGAAGGAGAAATGGGGAGGCTGTGTATTCTAAGTATGAACACTGTTTTTTTCTGAGTGGTAATTTGAGGCTGTTGGGTGAATTTTTCTTCTCTGTGCTTCCTATATTTTAAACACTTCCTGTAATGCACATATATTACTTTTGCAATTAAAAAAACTGGTTGATTTTAAACCCACTATAAATGACATACCATTTGGCTGAGTTGTGTGTTTAGTGGATTTTCTCCTAAATGGCTCTCAAGGAACTCACTTTGGAAGAACAGCTAAAGTCCAGGCTGCAGTGAATCTTTATCTCTTCCCCAGTCTTTGGCCATTAATGACTGACTGTGGGGCCTTTTCCACTTGTCTTTTCAATATCTTTCCTAAACACTTAGAGTTTTTGGCCACTTCAGCCTCCGCTCTGAATGGCAGTTGGTGAAAGTGGACTACAAATCTATCTTCAGCCGGCGCTGCACCAAGGACGACTATCAGACCTGGCACCTGCTCAATCAGGTATACCCCAGGGTGGGGGCATGCTAGATTCTAGGAAGAGGAGCTACTGCAAGCCCAGTTTGGTCTCATCTGAGTCTTCCTATTTGGAAGAGGAAGGTAGTAGCCTATCTGAGGTTGTAGGGGGAAGAATGGGACACAGGTCCAAAAGTGTCTGATGATATTTAAGAACTATTTTGTACCCTGGGATCCTATCTATTCATTAAGGTCACTGAGCTACCTGGGGAAGAGGTGATGTTGATAACTTTGGGGATTGGTTTTTATCCCTGGAGGAATGAGCATTAGACAGATAGTAGGCTCTCCAATGATTTGCTCATATTATCTGTCACTATGGAGGGTGAGAGCATTTCTCAGGCCAACCTGAAGTAAGGGTCCCAGGACACTGGGAAAAGGGCCCCTGAGAAGGTGTCGGGGAGCCTAGCAATTGTGGATATTTATTGCAGTGTGAGACATAGGCAGGCTTCTGTATTCTTCAGAACCATTGGGTCCTAGTAATTTGTACCAACTTCTCCTCTTTTTTGTCCTTGATTGGAAATTAGGACTTGGGCATGATCGTGTATCATAGAGGGAGCATTTTGGGTCAACTTTAATTTTCCTGTGAAAATGATGGGAAAAATGTGCCAGAAGTGGGCTTCTTTCCACTAGAATTTCTACTGAAACCATTGAACAATTGCCTGATGGTCTGTGAGGATGTCTGGAGTCTTTGCATTCTCTATAGAGATAGAGAAGAAACAGGGTGATGTAGAGATCACTGGTGTGGGTAGATGGAGGAATGGAAGTGGGCCAGCCTCCTTTAATGTTCTTTTTGTGTGATAGTAAAAGATCAACATTTTTATTCTTGAAACCTCTGTATCATTACTGGGAATGAGACTGCTACATAAAGTGACTAAATGAGAATGAAAAAGCTAATTCTTCTTGTGAAGCTGGTTTATTTCACCTCTTTTTTGTTTTTCTGCCTCTCTCACTACGGAGTTTCTCTTTAAGGGAGAGCCTTGTGTCATGGGAGAAAGGAAAATATTCAAGAAACGTAAACCAGGAGCTCAGTGTGCCCTGGGCCGAGAGCACTCGGGGTCAGTGGTCTCAGAACCCTGTGTCTGTGCTGACTGGGACTTCGAGTGGTGAGTCCTTTGGCATTTCATTACCAATTCCAACCAGATGTTTACCTGTTTATGGGGTGGAAGTGAATATGGAGTTTGGAGAGGAAGGCATGACCCAGAGGTTGGAAGTGAGTCTACTGACCTGTGGACCCAACCATCCCAGTTACTGGGTCAGAGGGGAGGTCTGCTCCCCTGGAATGAGGACAGACAGAAGCATTTTCACAGGGAAAAATCACTGGTTTATCAGAGCAGCATCTCAAAGGGTGTTTCTCCTCATCTGCATGAAGCAGCCATATTAGAAAGTGTTGCAGGGTTAGGGTTGGGCACTGGCAGAGCTTAGAGAGCTACAACTTTGCACAGTTACCTCCAAACACTTTCACTGAAATTATACTTTTCCATGCGGGCTGTCTCTTAACATCATTGCCTTTTTTTCTCCTCCTAATGACAAAGACAAAGAACAACTTTACATCTTACTTACTGATATTCAGATCTCACCAATAGTCAATGACTCCCAAATTTCTAAATATTTACTTTTAGCTCTGATCTCCTTTTCTCTTGATTGGACATATATGTGTCTGTCTGTTTACTTAGCATCCATTTCCTCTTGATTTGCTTGCAGGGATATCAAACTTAATATGGCCAAAGCTAAAGTCTTCTTGAATCCCCCTATTGGATGCAGCCCTTGGTTCAGTTTTTCTAGCTTTAGTAAAACACACAGCCGTCCACTCAGTTGCTGAAGTCAAGATAACAGGAGGGCTTGGTTTCTCCTTTTCCCTCACCATCAGATCCATACAGTTAGCAAGTTCCTTGTAGTTTTACCTCCAAAACACATTCTGACTCTAAGCATTCCTTCCCGTCACCACAGTTACCTGGATCACTCCAAGAGTCTAACTCTCTTTCCACTTCCTCCCCGTCACCCTAAAATCCATTTCCCTCACAGAAACCAAAATGACCTTTTAAAATTCAAATCAGATCTTATCACTACTATGCTTAAAATACTCCAGTGTCTTCCTCTCTTCCTTAAAATATAGTCCCATCTTCTTTCCTTGGCTTGCTCCAATGTGTGGGTGATTTGGTTCTACGCTACCTTTGTTCTAAATTCCTTACTGTTTTTCCCTCACTCACTGTATCACAGCCACACTACCATCTTCCCTACCTTAATTAATACAGGCTTATTCCTAGCAGAGGACCCAGAAAGTACAAGAGTTTCTTCCCAATATCAGCATGGTTGGCACCTTTGAATCACTCATGCCTCAGCAAAAAATATCAGCTTCTCAGAAATGCCTTCTGAAACCACTTAATTTTGCCTACACCCTGGTTCTCTCTAGCACATTTCTCTGTTTTATCATCTTAATATTAATCACTGTATGAAATGATCATGTTTTTGATTGTTTTATTGCCACCTCTTTCCCCAGTAGAATTTAAGTGCTGTGAATGCAGGAGTTTTAGACATTCCTCACTGTTGCATCCTCATTGCCTGGCCAATAGTTAACATTTAATAAATAGTTGTGGCATGTTTCTGAACGTTGTCCCTTTAGGAGGGTCTAAAAACCTCTCCAATTCTGAGAATGGGTGCCTGACACTCTGATTCCGGCTGAATGAATCCTTCCTCTGCATCACAGTCGAAAGCTAAAGTTCAATGTGACTGTTTTCATAACCCATTCCAGGTTAAAAGACAAAGCCAGGGGCTCAGACTTCAGCCTATAAACACAGGAGGGAAGAGCAATGGCAGCGTTGAATTTGGGCTGGTATTGAGTAGCCAAAGTCAGTCCAAATGAACATAGAGCTGCTGCCCCTGAAATACAGCCTCACTCCATTCATCTTTATTTCATCCAACTGGCTTTTTGAGCTTGATGTGTACTGGAAGCTATCTTTTGCTTCCTACTTTCTACTAGGAATATAAACTGCAAACCAGGAGAGCGACTATGACTGCTCCCTACCTGCTCTTTGCCCTTGAACTCATGCCTTGGAAAGCTTGGCTTCAGTGAGTTTCATTAAAATGGAATATACTAAATGGAATTTAAATTTGAATAGCAGGGTCCTTTCTGTGGCAGTTTGAGCCTTTGGGGACAAAGAGTATTTTCACACTTGGGCAAAATAATTTTCAGTTATTAATCATAATCCAGCAAAATAGTCATAGCAATGAATATAATAGGATACTCATAATTATGACTTGTGACATATTGATATCAACCTTCATTTTTAGAATATGAATTTCAGGCTTCCTGTGTTGTTCTGCAGACTGACTCCATTGAGGTACACTGTATCCTTGAATATATCATGCTGTATATTCTCCTGTGTCTCTCTGAGCTATGATAGACCACCATCCATTGTGGAGAGGCATCACAAGTGAAAAGAAACTAAAATTGTAACATAAGTATTTTATTTTCAGTAATTTCATTAGTATTTACTGGTCTAGACAAAAATTCCAGTACTGCTATTCACAGTTTTTGACCTTGGGACATTTTCTTAATCTTTGTGACTTCACCTCTCCAGCTGCAAAATACAAATATATAACATGTATTTCACTGGGTCCTAAGGAAGAATTAATGAGTTAACATACATCATTAATATAGATGTGTGTTAATTATCATTATATATGTACAATATTATTTATTATTATTATATGTATAACATCATTAGCATTTATCCTAATAATGTACAACATAGACATACAACACATGGTAGCTGTGTTATTCTTATACCCTAAGGTTAAATGATCCCCACTGTATTTTTAGAAAGTAAACCAGAGTGTACATATTCAAATAAGCATTGTCTTCAAAGTAGTATCTTTGGGTGTTATCCATTTATCTCAGTACTGGTGGCATTATTTAAAGTATTTCTGAAAGCTTCTTTGGGAACTACTGTCAGAATCCATCTCTAAGCATAAAGCATGGGCAATGGGGAGCCTTTGCAAGACTTTCTGTGTTTCTCATGCTTGCATTGGTAAAGGTACCTCATGGATCCAAGACCTTGTGATGTCAGGATCTTTATTCTTACCATTTTAATGAGAAGAAAATGAGCATCTTAAATATAAGTTATTTGACCAATGTTTCATAAGTGGGAGAGAAAGAGCTGGGGTTCAAGTGCAGGTCAAGCTAAATCCTATGTTCTCTCCTTTACACCATGTCATTTCTCAAGAAATTAAGCATGTCTTTATTATTTTAGATTTACTTTATGTTTCAGGGCAAAAAAAGGTTTCCAAATTTAGTTATTCTAAAATTAAAACTCATTCCCAAATGACCTAAGTATACTGCTGTTGAAATTTAACATAGAATGTTTCATGACAAGTAAGTCTAAAACAACTTCAAATGAAGTAGTTTTGTCCTCAGTGCTAGAATTGTAATAATAGGTAGAGGGCCTCCAAGGAGAGTTTATATAATTTGTTTGTATATGTAAGACACATAGTTTGCATTTCTACAGCCAATGGCACCTCTTATTAAAGGGAAGATAGAATAGACACTTGAGCTTGAAGCAGGATAGTCAAGCAGACAAAGCTATATGATGGGCTACTGGTCATAATCTGAAAAGAATAACCAAAAAATTCACATGGCTTAAAAAGTACTTTTTTTTTTTTTTTTTAACCACTTCTGAGTATGGGAGAGATAGTTTTTGATTCTGAAATTTCTCAATTATTTACAGTGATTTGGGGAGACAATAAGTATGGTTATTTGAAATTGTCTGTTTTTAAGTCAACTTCAATCAGCATAGCTATTGGTTAAAAAAAGATAGTTGCTTGTCCTAATGCTAATATTAGAAGTCAGTATATGGAAACAGATTTATAGCCTTGCCCTTTCTCAATGGTCCTCCATTGAAAATATTATCAGCCAAGGAATCTGAAATGCCCAGCTCAGTTAGTGCAAGCAATTATTATGCACATTCCACTTAGGTATTTTCCTAAGCCAGATCAGATCAGAACATGTTCATTTGATTCCAAACAACTTTGTTCCAAACAAAGTTCAAGTCTCGGAAACAGCAGAGAGAGGGTATAACCTAGTTTAAACAGACTGGAGAGGATGGATTAAATGTCTTCACATTGGCAGAAGAATTGAGGGGTGCAACCTGAATTCATAAAGGGAAGGTATTTTCTACTTGTATTTCTCCTCTGCTAGAAAAGAAGTTTTATAGATTTCAGAAACATTTATTTGTAGAAAAACATTGACTTTCACAACTTTAACCAGAGCAGGTTTCAGTAATAAGTATGAATTTTGCATGAACATTGATGTTTCAACTTAAAAGCCTCATAAATTCCCAGCCTCAAGCTTACTGGAGAGCCACTTTACAGAAAGCTCCAACAGGGCACTGGTGAGGGCCCAAGAACAAATCCTCACTGAGAATTAAGGTTGTCAGACACTAGTAGGTAGAGGAGGGAACATATGAGGACTCCTGGGAAGGAAGAGCCCTTTGGGAGATCCAATTACATTTGTTCTGTGAGATACCAGGGTAGAGCAGAGGTTATATCCAATGGTTCTTTTCTCTGACTTATCCAACTACTCACTCACTCAATAACTTTTACAGAACATCAGCTATATACCAGGCGTTTTACCCAGTTTTTAGATGATAAATTATCTTACTTAATCTTCTCAACCAACTCCTGAAGCAGAGTCTGTTATTATAGGCACTTTAGAGAAATAAAGACACAGAGAGGTTAAGTAGTTTACTCAAGATGATAACATTCTGACCCCAGAGTCTTGAGTCAGAAGTGACTGCCTTCCATATCCAGTATAGTACCAGATTCACAGAGCACATTTATCACGGGATGATATAGAAGACAGAGGGGAAGAGATTTCGGGGATGCCACGTCACATACATTCAGATGTGTCTGAAATCCATTCAACTTTTAGTATTCTGCATATGAAGCGCGAACAAGCATTTTTGTTTTGTTTTGTTTCTATGGCGGACAAGTCAAAGTATAAACAAAACAATAAACACGTATAAAAAAGAGTTATTACACCGAAAGGAAGCATAACAGAAAATAATAAAAGCATAATTAAGTGCTGAATTTTATGCTTCAGAACTACGCTATCCATTATAGTAGCCACTAGTCACATGTGGTTATTTGCATTAAAATGATATAAAATTAAAAATGCAATTTCTCAGTTGCTTTTGTTGGGGGCTACCCTATTGAATAGCATCCCATCATTATGGAAAGTTCTAGTACTAGTTCTGACTGTATGTGCTAGAGGTGGTCAGAACAAAGAGATCACTGATACCTGAAGTAATCTTGAAAGGCTTCCTGCAGGAGGAGGTGATGGTACTCTGTGAATTTCCTGCTGAGTTAGTAAAGAAACATAGACAATCCTTCAAAGAAATGGACAAGAAACTGACATAAAGAGAATAGATAGATGAGAAGGCTGTTGGTGAGGAGAGGCAGAGAAATACTTGAGGAACTGTTGTTGGATTTTTCCAAGCAATTCCTGAAGTGATTAAGATATAATTATCTTTCTTTATTGCTGTATTTAGGCTTATGCCTTAGCTAAATGGTAATGATATTAATTACTAATCCTTTGTTTTTGTTATTATCATGGCTGCTTCTGTTTGTTGACACTCTGTCCCAAGAACTTCTATCTGCCTGATCCCAAACCTTCCATGCTATATGGCCTCTGAAAATGGGACAGGGGTATCTATAGATCACTGATGCTAGAATCTCAATTGCCACATGGGAGGATGGAGGAATTGGGAGTCAGAGAGGTATGATAGAACCTGGCATGGTCTGAGAGTTGGGCAGCCTCTGCAGCTTGTGCGGAAGACACCATGACTTCTGAACTGTTCTGGCTATCCCTTCTTTAGAATCGGTCTTTTCCCTGGCCAGGATTTGGAAGACATACAGGTTCTTGGAAATGGACAAGTTTCCCCCTAAACTTTAGAAATTTTAAAGCTTTTATAGTCAAGAAAGACACAGAAGTGACTTATTTCTTGAAGGAAACTGCATGAATATTTGCAGAATCTGTGGCAGCACGTTTCCCTGAGGCAAATCAAACTTTCTGGTGCATTCTGTCCAAACTTCAAAATTCAACAGAAAAACACCTTTCCCCAGGAAGCTGGAGCAGCCACTGGAGCTGCTTGTTTGCCTAAATCATGCAGACTTAAGAGCTGGGGGGGAGACTGGACAGTATGAGAGATTTTAATACACATTTAGCAGAAATTAATGAAGAAGCCCACAGCTTGGGGCAGCCAGTTTCTGCTAATGTTGTTAAATATTAATGAGGTGCTTTTATTCTTTGGGGCAAAGCAACATGCCTGATGCACCTTTTAAAATTACTGTATTACTAACAGAGAGGAGAACTGAACAGAACTGCTGAAGACAGTTACATTTGGCAAAGAGCATTAAGACAGCTTCTCTCATTCCTGAAGGTGCTTAAGAGAGTACCTTTCCTTCATATGTAACCAACATTTTCTACAGTTAGCAGGACATTTAACACATCCAATTCATAAATAAATTGGGAAATTTTACAGAAGTAGAAAGCAGACATGGCACAGCTCAATGTTTTCACAGACAAATAATGCTTAGAAATAAGATATTCAATGGTGTACTGTAAGCATGTAACTACCGGCTCTCTGGGAACAAACAATAAACCCTGTTTAGTTGTTTTTGCTGATTGTTGTTCATAGTCCCAACATGACAGATTTCAACATAATATCAGTGAATGCAGGATTGGGACGATATAGGTAGCAGCACAGCATTACATAATTACATAATATTCCCACCATACAGATACATACATGTAGCTAACCTCAATAGGATAGATAATATAATATTTTATATATAATATACATTGTATGTAATAAAAAATACAATAGGAACTTATGTGTTTTCAGTATTTGTTACCTTTTATGTAATTTAAGTTTTATATAATTTATTTTTTAATAGTGGCTTTGCTTAACAACCATTAATTAGCTTGGGAATTTTAACAGTGAGTTCTCATGAGCTATTACAAGTTGGCGCTACGCTGAATCAATATGAACTGTCAGGCTGAGAGATCTTCTAGAGTTAATTAGGAGACTTGAAAAAAGTGCACTTGGCAGGAATGTCTCTCTCTTCTTCCTTTCTTCTAGTTTCATTTAAACATGGCCATATCAAAGCTGATCTTGAGTTTCACCTCTATGTGTAGCAATCCACAACTCTAGTCACACACCACAGGAATCCGTCGAGATATTCTCTGGGTTCACACTGGAGTATCATTTATAGCCTCACAGTCTTCCTGCAGAGATAGATATAAATGTGATTGGAATATTCATTCACTCAACAAATATTTGCTTAGTACCTGCAGTGTCCTAGGTACTGTTCTGAACTCATTGGTTTTAAAAAAAGACAAAGATTATTGCTCTTATGTAGCCTCCATTTACAGTTTCTAACATGTTATGACTCCAAAGATTTTAACTGGGGAATCAGAGATGGCTTCATATGACACAGATATCAAAAATTAAGTAGGAGACTGCTATACACAGAAAATGATAGGGTGCTTCAAGCCCAGTGCATGACACATGCAAAGATAAAGAGTGTTGAAAGGGTTGACTAGGAGTGTTCAGTTAAGTGTTTGGTAGAAGAAGATGGGTGACAAGGTGGGGTGGAGTCAAACTGAGAAGATAATGTATATTAGTTTTTTGATCAATTGGTACTTCTTACCAGTACTATTTAGTGCTCTACAGCATACTATATTGTTCTGTCCTTTAGCTGGGTATAGGGGATGTGATATCTCTCTCCCCCAGAGTTTGAAAACCCTTTGAGAATAAGGATTGTCACACTTCTTCCACAGAGAAGGGCACACATTGAGTGATAAATAAATGTGAAATTAAATTCGTAGTCCCAACTCCCCTTCATCCCTATTCTAGATATGCATACAGATAATTTGTCTCTGTTTTCATTGGACTTTCACAAAATCTTGGCTCAAAGACTATGAAAAAGAAAGGTATGGGTGCTAAGAAAGCAACTTCCTTTCCTGTTGCTTTGTGCTTTATCAACGCTCAGTGGATTAATATTTATATGTCCAGTTTATTCTACTCAGTCTGTGGGTTTGAGGAAACCTTAGGATGCTTAACATAGAAGCATGAATTCTGTTGCCAAGGGAAACAGTCCTCATGATGGGTTACAAGAACAACAATACCTTTTACCTACTTTATTGCTCTTCTTCTACTTGACATTTACACACTTAAAAGCCTTATGAAACTCCAAGAAGTAAGGAAACATGTTTGAACTTCAGATGGGGACCTTCCTCTCCTACGCTGATCTGTTACTTCCTCCTTTTGCAGTGGGAGGAAAGGAGGAGGGTATCAAACCTTTTTTCCTCATTTTGTTGTGGCTGGAATTGGGGGATTTTACAGAAACACAGAAAAGAGCTACAGTGTAGTTTTTTTTATTTTTAGGGAAATAGGACTCTGTGACTTGTGTAGTCAGGAAGAGTTTGAACGTCTGTGTGTGTACATATGAATGCACATTTATGTATTTGTTTGAGAGAGGGTGAGTTTACAGAAAAAATGAAAATAAAATATATGAAGTCAATTTTGGAGCAACACATATTTACTCATTATGCAGTAATGTATCTTGACCTTTACAGTCATCCTCTTGGTTATCATCTACTTATTTCAATAGTTCTATTGTGACCTAAAATATGCTTTTATAGCATCCTCCACCCTTATTCCAAAGCCAATGTACCTGCCACATTCTTTATATCAATACCTTTTTAAACCTAGAATTTTCACTTTATTGTTCATGACTTTTTTCCTATACACTGAACTCCAAATGACTTGGGATTATTTATAAATCTAAAAATCCATTTTCAAAAGAATTAATGTTTGCCCTCATTGGAAACATTTAAAAATAATGTTTTGAGTCTTTTTGGTTCGTGATAGGGATATGTTTGTGTTTTTATGTGTTGGTGGGTATTTTAGCATTTGTACATATTCAATTATGCAATATTCATTTTCCTGACAGTGACTATGGCTATGAACGACATGGGGAGAGCCAATGTGTCCCAGCTTTCTGGTACAATCCAGCATCTCCATCAAAGGACTGCAGCCTTGGTCAAAGCTACTTTAACAGCACTGGGTAAGTAAAACACCTGAAGGAACTCAATTCACTGTTTTCCTGTTTCCCTAAGTTGTAATCAAAGGGAATGCATTGCTATTAAAGAAGATGGAGTGTAGATAGAGTTGTTTATGACAAATGGCTTTTGAGGGAAACAGAGTTGTTTAGCCCAGAGTATCTGTTTGGGGAGCATCTGAAGAAATTTCTGGTCACCCAGATTTTGATACCTTTTGTCATTTACCCATGATAGACCATAGTTATTGTTTTACTTAGGCCTTTTCATCTGGAAAGAGATGCAGCCTTATTACTTGAGCCTCGAGTATAGTAAATTTTATGTTTTTTTTTTTTTTTGAGTTGGAGTCTCACTCTGTCACCCAGACTGGAGTGCAGTGGCCGCTCCCGGCCACCGCAGCCTCGACCTGCTGGGCTCCGGCGATCCTTCCGCCTCAGCCTTCCAAGTAGCTGGAACTACAGG